>JAZGTK010005028.1:0-23205 GCA_036877625.1 Ambastaia sidthimunki
GTGTGTGTGTGTGTGTGTGTGTGTGTGTGTGTGTGTGTTCACTACTCACTACTGCAATGTGTGGATAAACTGAATGGGTTAAATGCAGAGGACAAATTCCAAGTATGAGTTATCCTACCTGTCTTTTCCTTTCCTTGCCTTTCCTTGTTTATTTAACACACTAGAGAATGTGTGTTAAACTATAAGACACATGTTCCCTACAGCGTTCAGATTGGTGATTGATCATCGTGGGCTGTTCTGTGATAGATACTTCAGCTTTTAACTTTTATTCCCCCATATTTGGTTACATCTTTGTCTAAAGCACATAAAGTCGGGCCGGTTTGTTTTGGGAGTTACTGACAGCTTTTATTTGAGGGAAATATTGAAAGCAAATATAGTTAGTCAAGGCCAGTATCTGTGCTGGCTTGCCTGGTGGAAAATTCATGATGTTGATTTTCATTGCTCAGAAGACTTATTGAAGTTCTCTTACGTATCTCGAATGTTTCTCTTAAAATTCTGTAGAAGAATTAAAAATAGACGCAATTCTGAGATACAGTAAGTGTGTAGAGTTAAAATGTATTAATGTGGATTAGTAAAAAGTTGTATTAAATAGAAAAGTTGATTAAGTTAAAAGTTAATTAAGTTAAAAGTTAATTAAAAATATTTTAGTTTTGGAAGAAGTTGATAAGAAATGAATGCAGACTTGATGTCATGGCAAATCTGAGAACAGATTTAGATTTTCCCATCTAACAGTTTTAAATTGTATAAGTGTTTCTCTAACATTTCCATTAAGTAACAAAAGCGTTAACATTTAGGAATGTCCCATTAGTCCAGTTTTTTAGACACTTGCGTTAATGTTATTGCTTTAACTTTGAGAGAACTTGTAGAGAGTGTTAACCAACATTTTGAAGATGTTTTGTGTTAGCTGTGTTGTTGAGATCTCTGAGACTGAAGCAGATGCTCATTGCTGTTTACATAAATTAATGAGCCGATCTAACGAGTTCTCTGAAAGCTCGTTATCATGAGTCGTTAATGCAATGAACTCTAAATGAATGTCTCTCATCCATCTCATTATAAAACCTCACTGCAGGCTGTTAACTCTGTGACCTTTGACCCATCCTTCTGCACTGTAGCCTCTGTGTTGTTTGTGTCTGATTTCTAGACACTACCGTCTCTGTAGACTGTGAATCCTGCAGCATTGTCAGTCTGGCTTTCAGCAGGCTGTTGTTTGACAAGCGCGCTGTAGACGTGCGTGTGAGCTCATGCGTGAGTGCATTGCACCACCTGTAGTTAGCTCGCATGCATTGGGCTGCAGCCTTCAACATGATCCAGCATGTGTGACCACCAATGTGTAGTAATGACAGTGTGTACTGTCAACTCATACATGTGTTGTTCATATCCAGATTCAAAGTCTACCCAGCTAACAATTTTAGGTTGTATAAATGTTTCCCTAATGTTTCCAATAAGTAACAAAAACATTAAGAATGTTGTTTTGAAAGTTCTAGGAATGTTGCTGTAACGATAAATTGAGATAATTTAAGGCACTAAAATGATTAACTGAAAATAAATAAAAAGCTAAAGCTGCAGTAAAATGAATTCATCTTTAATAGCATTATTAAAAATAAAGAATGAAATGACAAAAGCGCATAACAAAATAAAAAACTAAAATGAACATGAAAACTAACAATATAGAAAAATAATCAACGCAATTTAAAAATATGAATAAAACAAAAACAAAACTATAATAAGTTTGCTGAAAGTATTATAAATGATTAAATACACCGTTTATATTTGCAGATTGTGTTTCTCTGAGTTTAGACCTGATGTGTGTGCGTGTTTCTGGGATGATCTTCAGGGTTGTGATGTGATGGGACATGTTCTCCTGCAGTGAGCTGCTCTTCAGTGTCAGCTGCTTGTTGAGACCTGCAGTCATGCAGACGCCGTGACTGCTTTTGCTCCGGGGCATCTGGGGTGTCAGACAAGTGATTAAAATAACAAAAATGCTTTCTCAGCCAACAGGGAACATTTTCTAAAAGTTCTCTCACGGTTATCAAAAAACGTTCTTGCAGTGATGTTAGCAGAACGGTAGTTTTAACGTTATATACATCAAAAAGGTTATTCTTAAGCAGTTTAATCTTCACGATGGGCTGTTTGACTGCCTGCTTGCCACTGATGAGAATGTTTCTGTTTTGCCTCTATATTAAGTTGTGTTCTGTGCAGTATTTTTAAATGGAATAAAGTCTAGCTGCACTGGGCATTTATAATAGCTCTTAGCCGTCAGCATGACTTTCTGACAGTCATCTGAATTTGTTTTGCCTGAGAAATAAGTGATATCTTGGCTGTCAGTTCGATTCGAGTCAATCTATGAACAATACTTACATAACTTACTTGCATAACTATTTTTGGTATCCTTATACATATTGTGCAAACATTACTGAGTTTACCGGAGTTACTGTAAATACTCATGTCATTGGTGTTAAATAATGGATATAACTTTATACCCATTATCTTATATCCAAAATAATAAATATAAGACAAGGTCATTAAGTGATTCTGTGACACTCGTCTCATGTCAACACAAAATGTCGAACTCTTAAAGCTGTACTTTTGAAGCCGTGTATATTTCAGTGTTTATAGCCTGGATTGTGTACCACATATTTGCTTTTCTTTAAATCTGGGGGGTATTGTCTGTGGCAATCAAAGGTTGTTGGTAGAGGTTAACTAATCAGACCGGCCAAAAATGATTTGGGCGTCTAATTTGTGTCTTCTATCTTTGCAGCATTGATGGAAAAACTCCATCTGTAGGTAGCGCTAAGACACCACAAAAAATCAAATGAACAGAGCTTGTGTATGAAGTAAAATCTTGCTTTGCTGTGTTAAAGTGTGTTGTGATAGATGCTGTTTTGTTATAAACTCATCAGTTCTGTACTGCAGCTCATCTTCATTAGACCCACGCTTAGCATCGTGCCAAACGTGTTGTTTTATAACCTCACACGTTACGACTCCGGCAGCTCCTGACACTTAAAAGACAGTTGCTATGGTGCCAAATAGAGATCAAAAATGAATCCAAGGCATTTCCTGAGGAAAACTTTGACTTCAAGCTGTTTCCTCAAAGCCTCAAATCTTTACACTGAAAACTAGGTCACAGGTATTTATCTGATGTTAACTCAGCTTGATGTGGAGGAATACTGAAGTATTCAGAGTCATTCACACTTTTCTGGAGGTCTCTCAGGATTCAGCTGTATGGCTTCTGTAACGCTGCAGTCCTCATTCCCAGCTAAGGGTTTTATGTTCTAAGAACGTTTCCATTAAGTTAGAAAAACATTAGTAATGTTTCTAAGAACATTACAAATGTCATTTTTTTAAACAATGTATTAATGTTAATGCTTGGTTTTAAGAACTTTATTCAAGTATTATTTCTGTAACTTTTTAAAACGTCACTACAGTTACTGCAAGAACTTTTTGATAACTTTTACAGAACATTTTTTGTTACTTAATGGAAGCCTTACAGAAACATTCTTACAACCTAAAATTGTTGGGAAAATGTTAGGTTTAAAAATCTCCAAATAACTGCTTTAACACTTTTGGTTTTCTTGCTAGTGTACAGTGACTTGCTTTATGTTAATTCTTGATTTTACTAGGACAGGTCAGAGGTCATTGAACTGAGCAGTGAGCAGTTAGACATTTAAAACAATAGAGGATTATTCCGCACAGTTGAATTGATTACCATAAATAACACACTGCAGTACATTTTAAATAAAAACACAACAAATATTCCTCAGATTCTATCTGTACTCAAACCTCTGGCCCTTCTGTAGACTGTGTTTGGCATATCTTTGCTTCTTTTTCGTTTCAGGTCTTTGTAAGTGATCATATTGTGTGCCAGGCCAAATGGAAGCCATATCAAATCAAGAACTCTAAAACCGTTTGCACTCGCTCAGGGCCAGAAATTCTGCATTCACCAAAACCAATAATTAGCATTCCCATTCCCTGCACCTGGTCCTGTTTTGCTGGACACTGGCATAGTTTTCCTCTGAGTTGTGTAGTTTCCCAAAGAAAGGAAATTAAATGACACTGAACACTGTTGTGTTCTGGTATATGGGGGATTTTTGAAGTTTCCACCCTATTTCCATTAAGTTACAAAAACATTAAAAATATTGTTTTGAAAGTTCTAAGAACTTTCCAAATGTCCAGTTTTTAGACGTTGCAGTAATGTTATTGCTTGGTTGTAAGAACATTATTTTAACTTAACTCTTCAACATTTTTAAAACATTCCACTTAGAACTTAAAAGTGTTTTAATGTATATGATATATAATGTTAAAAAAGTTGTACTAATGTTACTGCAAGAATTTGTTTTTGATAACTTCGAGAGAACTTTTACAGAACATTCAGAGAATGTTTCCTGTTTGCTGGGAAAGTTTATGTAATGCAGAGTAAGCGCCAGATATTAGCCGACTTTTCAGGCATCTTAGCTGCTTGTTTTTCTTGTGTTACTTCCTAATACTGACACGTTGTACGAGGCAGGAGTTCAACGCAGCCTGTTTGGAAAAACAACATCTCCGTTCAACTCCCTCTTCATAGCCGCGTGGGTTAAAAGAGCGTTTTCTGTAAATGTTTAACTAGGAGGGTAAACTGTGAACAGGTTTCAATCAATGTCAATGTCTTTGGTTTGCTTTCCCAGCATGCAGTGGGCCTGAGGGACGTTGTGATGGAGTCTTGGTTTAAGGAAGCCAGACAGAACCGAGACCCGAGACCAGAACTCAGCAGATACAAGAGCTTCATGTTGCGTGACAGGACCTGTGCATGTCATCAGTATGTTTGTATATGGTACTGAAGTGGATTTTATATTGTAAGCCTGTGATCACAGTGGAAAGTTATAAAAATAGAACCTGCTATTTTAAGCTGCTAGAAAAGTGTGTGTAGATTATAGTCTAGCCTTTGTTATAGCTAGTAGCAGACAACTAAAGCAGTTTTTTAATTTAGTTTCCTTCAACATTACTAAAATAAAAGCGCTATAGTGTAAAACGTTTAGCTTTGGATGAAATGTGAGAGCAGTAACTATCATATGTACAAACACAGTGGCTCTGTTTCAAAAGTTCAAAAGCAACGTCCAAACCAATCCGTCCTGATAGATTTATAACTTATAACTTGAGCTTCTTGTTGTTATAAGTTTACCTAACAAAGTAACTTAACATTTACTGTGACAGCATGTGATGCCTTAAAACGCTTCCTAGTACGTAGGAAGCTCTCTGTGTTTTGAAACGGAGCCCGTACGAGTTTTCACAAGTGGCACTTGACTTTTCAACTGCATGTCACGCTTCCCTGCGAGAAGCGATGAAGACTTCCTCGCCGCTCGCCAGCCACACAGCCCACACACTGAGCCTTTGGAAAGACACAGGAAGTGTGTGTGGGAAGTGTTGCTGGTGTGGGCTGATGGAGGAGACAGTGGAACAGCCATGTTTCAGAAAATATGTAGTGGCAGGTGTCTGCTGTACAGCAAACCCACCAGTAAGTCCTTAAATGCAGCAAACAAAGTTGACGCTATTCTTAGATACGTTTCTTACAATTGCTTGAAACTTGAGGCTAGATGAAGCTCATCCACCAGATATTTGGGCTCCCATACTCATCCCACCCTGACATCATTCAAACAGCCCTGAGAACCGGGTCTGGGCATCTGGCCTGAGGGTTCTGCTGGCTTTTAATGTCGATGGGTTAGACACAGAACAGACAGCAGTGAGATCACAGACCTGAACGCAGAAGAGGGTTTCAAACGACCATCTAGAGTCCAAGTGACCTGCTGTGTGGAAGTGACTTAACCGAGAGAGACGTTTATCCAGCGTCTGCCGGGAGGGAAAGTACATGTAGTTGTTCAGTGGTCTCGTTATTAGAAAACATCAATGCTTTGATACTCCCCTCGACTTATGAGGGCCAGATGATTTTACTTAAAGGAATACTTCACCCCAAAAAGAAAATTATGGTATTATTCACCCGTATGCTCTTTTTTTCCTGTGGAACCCAAAACTTTGAAGGTATGCACTCTTTCACAATGGGCTGTGGCCATGACCGTTCAGAAACGGGACCGAACGCCATGAAAGAATGCAAACATGGAAGAGATTTAAAATGCAGTTATGAGAGAACTTTTGAAGAACATTTGCCAGTGTTTTGAGAACGTTCCCTGTTAGCTGGGACTTCAGCTTGAATGTAATGATATTATGGCTGCTCACTGTTATGGATTTTGCTATGATTTTTTTTACTTAAATAAGAAGGTTAAAACTCGTGTGTTTGAGCCGGAGTTCACCTGTGATTGGTCGGCATGTTTTGACTTTAAAGGCACGTATGACTTCACAAGCGTCTGAATCAAGAACTGCCATTAATCTCTGTTTTAACTTTCTCCGCTCTGCTTTGATGCTGTGCCAGAACACTGATCCTGGGTTTGTTTTCATTGATGAAAAAAGAAAAAGGTTTGCTTGGGATTCCTGACCTGAGAGCAATAATTCAAATTCCCACAAGACCGCTAATGAACTTGCTTCTTTTTTTGCATTTTCTAAGAGCAGGGTAGGAGATTTGTTCCAGAAAGATTTTTATGTTGGTTGAAAGTCTGTTCAATAGCAATCACAAGTGGTCTAAATATATTTAAATATCTTCTGTGGAAGACGCAGGACCACAAAATGTTTATCCAGTCAGTGTATTTGGTTGGAATGCAATGATAGGATGTCCTACTTGTCTGTCAAAGCATGCATTTGCATATGTCTACGCCCTGCGTTTGTGTTCTGGAGGGGTGTGGCTCTGAAGAGAGGGCGGGATCTAATGCTTTCAAAGCTAGCTTGCTATTGCTAGCATCTTAGAAATTGCCTACCCTACCTTTAAATGTGTTTAAACTACAAATTTACCATCGAATGAAATAAATTTAATTAAAAAATGAAGACATATTGTTTTATCAATTTAAACCTAATGTTTGATGCTGTCTCAGTAATATTTGAGAAGTTTGGTTAAAAAAAGGACTCATGAAATCAAAGAAAGTGAGTTATTGTATTTTGACTTTTGCACAACCTGTAACCTACATTTCCATCCATCAGGGGAGATAAATGGCACCCGACCCCCTCCTCAAAAGAAGCCCAGCAAAGACAACAGCTACCAGCACATCAAGGAAATAGCTGTGAAACAGCATTTAAACAAGCAGAGGACCAAGATGTTCAGCCCCCAGGAGGATCTCCGAGTTCCTCACCCCAGACAGGTGAGTGTCCATCACGTGTGTCAGGTCTGGGTTTAGCTTTGAGGGTTTGTACGTGACATGCATCGGCTTCAAGATTTCATTGTGATTTACCTGCTAGTCCATCGCAGGTGACATTAGGGGGAGGGGCATTCTTATTCTAAAGAGAATTTAATTGGATGAAGGTATGTAGTGCAATATGAGTCATCAGTATTTTCAACCAGTTTCTCGGGAAAAAAATGTCCTACGTTTATCTTAAAGCTGCAATCTGTAACTTTTGCCTCTCTACCGCCATCTCTGATTGAACCTTTAATGTATAAAATTAATATGTGGTAACAGCAGCTTTTAGTAGTGCACCGGCCTAAAGATGGATTTAAAATTAATAGACATGGACTACAAGCAATGAACAAATTCAGATTTAATTTGGATTATAACATTATTTAAACACATTTTTTGTTTTGTAAACTTATGTTCTGTAATCTGGATTTGTCATGGCAAAAATATCTTGTCATGTGATTTGTCTGTAATCATTGTTTGTGGATCAGTGTTATCTAAAATAGTTGAACATTTAAAATTTGAACTGAACACAGTGTCACAGCACAGACCAAGTGTAACTATAAAGCAATCGCCACTTTCCATAGAGATCAATTCATTGAGAAACAGTGATGGCAGTCATGTGAATAACCTCAGTAAGTCTTTAGAAACAGACCTGTTTTCACCTTAGTTATCATTGTGTTCAGTGCTGTAGTGCCCCCTTCTGGCTGTTAGACACATTACACACCACATACACACATATACAAGCTCACACAATGCACACACACGCCCTGAAAAAAACGCACTCTTCTCTTATTTGTAGGTAAACTGTATGTGCTTTGCACAACCCTTTACATTTGTTTGCTATAATTCAGTGGCCTGAGGCTGTTTGTCAGTCTGTCATTCATTGCTTTAAATTCATTTTGTTTTTGTTTTGTGGTCTTAAAATACTTTCCTTTGCTGTTTAAATAATATTAAGACTGTATCTGAAAGGGTTTAGCTATAAACATAAGATAATTCACATAGTTACCTTATTAACCAATGTTTTGTGATGTCAGACATTTTCCAATGACAGCAGACAGTCACAATGCTAAGACAGAACAGTTGGTGTCTATGCTAAAAACAAGGAATTAATCTCTTCTTGTCAAATCTGGCCATCACGCAAATCCACAGCAAGTTAATTAACTTTTCTTGGACATGCATCACGCTTTACCTGCCCTCAAATGTTTAGCCATGTGACCACTGCAACAAGATCTCCAGTCCAATCAGCTTCTCCATCAGACAGCTCGGAGCCAACAGACAACCTGTCCTGCTAATTTCCTGTAGTTGGCAAGTTTCCTCTTTTGTACTTTAAGATTTGGCAAAGTTAAGACCAGTAGCCAGTTACATAATCTGTTTAGACTAGTCTTACAAGTTAGTTATCTGTTTTGCCATTACTGTGTCAGTTACATAGGAAGGTAGGTTGATCTACCTGGTTTTATGGTTTGATCTGGAAAACATTATCTGCCAGGTTTTCCTCCTCATTGAACAGATTCTGTAGCTGCTGTTGGACATGAAATAGTTCAGGAGAAAGACAGTTTATTCATCAGACCATTCATTAACAATAGTAATGATAACAATAGCACCAGTTTAAAGCTCTAGTTTGGTTTGGCCGACCAGAAAGCAAAAATAAGTGAATATAATAGCTAGTTCTGGAGATATTGATATCTGTTTCATCTGAATATATTTAATCTTTAGTTACTCAAAACAGTCACTATATTGATGTTTTAATTTCTTGTTCTTTTTTATCCTCATTTGATTGTTGATTGCAAAACTATTTTCTTAGCACAATTTACTTTAAAATGTTGGTTGACAATTTACTGAGATGCCTCCTCCTCTAATATAAAAACAGCTAAATGATACGCTGATAAATCAAACACAAGTACAGAAAATCTAAAGACAAGACAGTGTAATTCCAAACAACGTTAACAGACGAGTCAAAAATATCCAGACCGAATAAACGACAACGGTGGGCCGTAAATCAGCAGGTAATCATGAAGTATCTCATGAAGAGCAGAATGTGGAATGACAGCATGTTCGATGACAGCAGTGAGCTGCTCGCTGCTTTGTGTGGAGCACATTTCATCCACATGATAGGATAAGATCCCTGGCAGCTTCTCCTCCCCTGATGTCCTCTCATCCCGGGCCAAGCGTGGAGCAGCCGTCAGGAGAGATATAAGGGGAAGGAGAAGGTAAGGAGTCAGGAATGGCCTTTGATGCCAGTGTCTGTCCTTTGCGGAGAGAATCGATTGATATCAGCCGCACAAATGTTTTCATGAGGCCGCCGGCTGCTGTTTATCTCGTTTTCACTCTTATGTAGATGTTTCTTCAGCTACAGGCAGTTCTTTGTTTCAGAGGCTGAATTTTTAAACTTTCTTCTTTTTAATAAAAACACAAAGTTGTTTTTCAACATGTTTAGCTTTCAGATTTGTTTTATGATGAAGGGGGGTTGTAACGATGAGAATGTTAAGGTTATATAAATTAAAATGTGTGTGTGTGTGTGTTTTCCAGAGCCAGTGTCAGCTGGAACTAGATAAAGTTCTGGAGGAGATCTCCAGAATGACTTTCCATGACAATAAAGGGCCGCTGGAGAATCTGTATGACCTGAAATTCCCAAACTGTGATAAGACAGGACAATACAACCTGAAACAGGTAAGCCTTTAAACATCACCTCAGTTCTTCAACAGCCCAGCCAGCGTCTTGTTCCACAGTCATGTAAACAGATAAAATAAAAAGGCATCAACATCATTTGAACATCATTTCCCAAAAAAATAAAAAATAATGTTATATTATATATATATTATATATATGATATGATATACAATGTTAAAAAAAGTTATGCTAACATTTTTGCAAAAGCTTTTAATAGCTTTGAGAGAATGTTTAAAGAACATTAGCCAATGTTAAGAAAATGTTTATTGCTATGTGTTCACACTAATGACAGAATATTTCTGTGGGCTGGCATCGAATGTTGTAGCTAAAAGCAGGACAAACATGTCATGTAGTGAGACGGGTTTGTTGTTTTGATGCAAAAACCTTTTTTCAGGGCTCAGAACACTACCTCACTACCTGTACTTGTTTTAATCATCTTGTTCCTTCTGCAGTTACTGTAACTGTCAGTTTTTGCTCTTTCTCATTGGAGGGCAACATTGAAAATATTTTTTTTTTAGCGTTAGCTGTGTCCACTTCAGTCATGACCTCATTTTAGAGGGACTCAGTAGGGGGTCAGTGAAGCATGCCGGGCCAAATGAGGCGATAGGGCGGTTTTGGGGCAGCGCCTCCACCCCATAGTCGCCCAGGAGCTTCGTTAAGCCCCCAAAACGGTTTCCCAACACCCACAGTAACCCCTCCTCCCCCCTTTTCTCTCCTGTTTTCCAGTGTCACATGTCTACGCACGGACAGAGGGGTGAGTGTTGGTGTGTTAACCCTCACACTGGTATCCAGATCCCCTCGTCGCCCAAAGTGAGGGGGGACCCCAACTGCAGCCAGTACTCTGGTGGACCAGAGCTAGAGCCGCCCACCAGCCAGCAGAAATAGACGCAGTCTTGCCCCGGGTCACAAACGGGTGCAAGCAATGTGCATGTTTGTAATTCTGTACATGTGTGTGTATGTGCGTGTATATTTTCCAGATACTATGATGTGTATTGTCAATAGGAGAGTGAAATGAGTCACATACCAGCAAAGACAAGTCAAGGACGCCCTTCCCATCTTCCATATTCAGATATCTGTACCCTAAATTTAACTCGGAATAATTGTTTTTCTGCCTATTTATAGGCTCGTTCTGTGCCTTTAATCCTGGGACTGAATCTGCTTGTAGAGATATTTCAGGGAGTCTCTTATACAGCATGTGCAGCTGTTTGCTGAAAACACATGTTCTTTTATCCTTTATTCTGCCTTTTGTCTTTGGAGACCCAATAAAAATGGTGCCGTGTTAATTTGCACCATTGCTTGACTCCAAAAACAAAAAACATTGCAAGCAACAACCCCAAAACCCAAATTCAGGAACGATTGTGTTTTTGCCACAAACATATGACTTGATAAAGAATTACACAGCCAATAATGTTCATTATTTACAAACCCTCACGTGTTTTGAAACATGTTTATATGGTGCATGACTCCATATACTTTTCCAGCGAATACTGGTTTAAATTCCAGTATGTTCCTCACATAAGACCATCATATGGGTTTAGAGCATTTTCTCATGAGTCATATGGATTTTTATATGGTGCTTTTTCCATTTTGTGACGCTTGGCAGCCAAATACAAATTTTCCGTACATTTTTTCTTCTTTTGTGCTCCAGTCAAAAGTCAGATGGGTTGGAATGACATGAGGGTGAGTAAATGATGACAGAAATGTTGGTCAGTTATTCCTGAATTATTGGAAACGGAGGCAGAGGTGTCTGATTGGCTGCTTTTAGAAACTGTACATTTTTATAAACTCGAGAGAAAAGATAAGAAGTGAGCGAGTTCTGTTTGTGCATATTTAGCTGTTGGTCGGTGTAGATATGTGTCTGATAAAAATCTTTGGCTGTTCCGTCTGTTCTGACTGTTAAATTTTTTTGTACAACTGCTTTCTTCTGCTCTTGACTGACGAGAAACCACCCAAAAGAAACCATAACACATCACGCAATCATCAAATTAAAAACGAGGTCCCTGTCTGACACATTTGTGTCTACTTGTGACAATATTGCCATTAATGCTTTAATTAACAAAAACATGCCTTTGGCAGCTGACGGATCCCTGGTCCCACTCTGCCTCTCAACCATGTGTGTGTGCGTGCATGTGTGCGTGCATGTGTGCGTGCATGTGTGTTAGTGCGTGCATGTGTGTTAGTGCGTGCATGTGTGTTAGTGCGTGCATGTGTGTGCGTGCGTGCATGTGTGTTAGTGCGTGTGTGTTAGTGCGTGTGTGTGTGTGCGTGCATGTGTGTTAGTGCGTGTGTGTGTGCGTGCATGTCTGTTAGTGCGTGTGTGTGTGCGTGCATGTGTGTTAGTGCGTGTGTGTGTAGGTGGGGATCAACATTTACTAATGATGTGCTGACAGAGAGCTAGATTAGGACACAGGTTTGACATTGATAAATGTGATATAAATTGGGTTAAGTGCATATAAATAAACTGAGATTTGTCCGCTGGGCCAGTGGGTTTCTCACCTAGCTTTCCCAGAACTCCTGGGGTCGGTGATGTTTGCGTTATCAAGAGCAACTTTACCCCAGTTTTGATGTTAAGCTCTATCTCTTCAGTTTGTTGTTGTGGATTAAGATACATAAAGTTTTTAAGATATAACAAACACATTAACCTTCAGTAACTCACAGTATAAGCTCATCTCTCTCGCCTTTAGAGTAGCTTTCGTGTATTTTTTTGTGTGAGGTTAGCGTTGTGCTAACCACCGCTACAGACTGGTTCTCCACAATCGCCTCGTATGTTATTTTGGTGCCTCTCGGATAGATTTGCTGAGACGCTATGAGTTTTCCATTTTGGTTTGTTTCCAAAATAGATCGCTGCCTTCCCTCTGGCAGTACAGTAAATTTTACGGTGGCTCGAGTTTGGCCTAGTTTGAAAACAGCGCGATTTGCCAGAAGGGTTTCAGTGGGATGGCAGTATACATATACGTTTGCGTGTGTGTATGTGTGTGTATGTGGTATATGTGGTTTACAAGGACACAAATATGTATAATGACAGATATAATAAAACATAAAACACATTTAATTAAAATGAACCATTTAGTTCATTTTTTAAGCTAATGTGTTTTCTGTAAGGGTTAGGTTAACGGTTTGTACAGTATAAAAAACATTGCATCTATAGAAAGTCCTCATAACCCACATATGCATATGTGTGTGTGTTTTCTTGTTTTTTTTTACCATTGTGGGGACCATAAGTCCCCCAAGGATGGTAGAAGTCACACCTACACTGAGGGACCAGCCAGCTGATTAAACTGAATATTAAACATACAAAAGGATGATTTTTTTGAAAATGTTAAAATGCCTAAATGTTTAGGTTAGGGGTAGAATATACAGTTTGTGCTGTTTAAAAGTCATTGTGTCTGTCGACAGCCTCACAAAGCATTGAAACCTAACATGTGTGTGCACGCTTGTCGGTGTGTTTGTGTGTGTGTTTATATGTTTGAACGTTGATGCTGTACATGCTTGGAGCCAGAGGGGCAGTGGGAAGGATTTCATGCCATCTGGTGCAGCGTAAAACTGTCAGAGCTGGTCTCTGCGTTTGGAGAGTCTCACACAAATGACAGGGGGAATTTCTTGAGCAAATCCAAGAGTCGTGTGCCATGCCAGCGTCCCGCATGCCTTTCTCCCCCCTGTATTTCATTGCATATCCTCGCGTCAGAGGGGTGGTGGTATTAAATAACATGCATTACTCAAAGCGTTCAGAGCACGGCATGCTCCTCATGTCCTGTGTCGTGCGAGCGATGCATGAACTTAACTTCTGTACAACTGCAATGGAAAAAGCCATTAATGCATGCAAAAATAGACATTGGTTTTAAATTCTTGTAATAAAGTCCAGCATGATTAAATGTACTACCTTCAGACCTATGACTTATTTGTTGGGTTTTATTTTGGTGCGTTTTTATGATTTTGTTTTTGTGTTGTCTCACGAATGTTTTCCATGAATGATTCATAAGTTCCTCCATTAACTGGACATCCAGTTTTCATGGTTCCCACGGTTATTTCAAACCTGGGAATATCAGAACGTTTAAATTGTCAACCAGTCCAGGGAAAGTCATAGAAATTTACACAATTTCAATTCGTGAAATTGTTTTATGTTTTTGAAATGTTTTGTTACATGTTATGCAAACAAATTAATAAACTTAATGCAATAGAAATAAATCGGCTCCAGATGACAAAGCATTAAAAATATTCTAAAAATTTTGTAATTGTTTTTATATAGTTATTTAAAGCTACAATCTGTAATGTTTGCCTCTCTAGCGCCATCTCTGTTTAAAACATAAAAGTTCAGGTTACTTTACATACTTTATGCATGTCCTTGCTCAAAACTTGCTTTGTGTTTAAAAATGGATTAATGTGTTAAAATGACAGCCCTGGACAGGTACACACCACTCTGGTTATCCTTAACTCTACAATGCTTCATTGTTAAAAAAACTCTTTATAACTTCTTTTAAAAACGACAGTAATCATAAAATACTGGGAATTCCATTTGTCAAAAGATATGAAACCTCGTCTTTTGAGCTACAGGCTGCGAGATGGTAAATACATCATCTGTCACCGGCTGCCACCTCTGGCGCCTGAAGGCTCGATTATCCCCATGCGAATGTGAAAAGAACTCCACAAAGGTGTTACCCAACAAACAGAGGAACGCTAGGAGAAAAATCAAGATCATTCTGTTTATTTTGTGGTTTTATTCTCAGATGCACTTGGCAAAGATCATAATTATTGTTCTGTTCCTCCGGCAGAAGATATTGTCTGAAAAAGATGCATCTGGTGTTCTTTATACGCTCGTATCACATCTGCGTGGGCAATCTAAACTGAATTCAGAATGAGTCTTGAGAACATTACACCAGCGCAGAAGTGAACAACGCGTGTCTCACGCGGGGACCAGCAGATGAAATTCTCGACTTTAATGCTTGTGTTCTTAGCTCAGAAAGTGGAGAGCCGCATGTTGTGATACGAAAGCCGTTCATAGCAGTTCAGCTAATTGCGCGATTAAAGAGACGTGAGTTCTTTGAAGTCTAAGGCGCAGTTGTCAGTTCTTTGAAGGTAACAGTAATTGTCATGTTACTGGCCCACAAATCAAATCCTGACACATGTTGCTCTCTGCTTGCCCTCCCTATCATTGATCTGGCTCTTGCAAGACACACTGCCCAGTTCACAATTTTAGGTTGTTGAACATTTCCCTAACGTTTACAGTAAGTTACAAATACGTTTACATTAGTTTACAAACGTGTTTTTTTGAATGTTCTAGGAACTTCTTACAATTTCTAAACGTTCCACTTATTTAAGAATAATGTTTTTAATATATGTTATCACAGTAATAAAACATTCTACAAATGTTACTGCAACTAAATTTTTGAATAACTTTAAGAGAACTTCAAAAAACGTTCTAAGAATGTTCCCTTTTAGCTGGCTGCCTGGCTGTGGACAAAGTGGGCCTCAGTTCATCTCATCTAGATTAAGTCAATGACCACATAATCCAGAAAACTTCACCTGATAGTCTCTAATGTGTTGGGGACACATGACATGTCCCCCTAAACAACCCTTTATATGTTTGTTTTGCCCTGTTTTACACCCCATGTGTGAACAGTACATATTTGTTTCAGCTTATGAAACAGCTTATGAAAGCAGTGCTGAGTAACAGAATGTTTTGTAATGTAAGAGCAATATAAAATAATGGTGTAAGTTTTAAAACAATATGTCCTTTGGGCTTGTTTCTGGTCACACACACAACAGCAGGCACACAAACAGCACTTTCTGTTGAGTACATCTGACTGAATGCAGATGATTATAGTTTAGATCTACATTTAAGGCTCTGGACTCTGTAGATAATCATTTAGTTGGACATGTGTTCCCTGTGTAAACTAGATTTCATGAGCATATAGTTTGTACTAGTTCTCAATAACTCACTTCTGAACTATTTTCAATGCAGTAACCCATAAATCACTGCATGCCATAGAAGAACCATTTTTGGCTATATGGTTCCTTAAAGAACCTTTAACATCTTCACAAAATGTTCTTTGTAGTGGAATAAAGTTCTTTGGACTATAAGAAGGTAAGAGAGAAATTATTCTTTTAAAAACGTTGACTTAATAGTTCTTTGTAGTACCAAAAGTGGTTCTTCTATGACATCGCTGTGCAGAATCTTTTAAGAACCTATTTTTAAGAGTGTACAGATCTGCAGCAGTAGAAACAGTCCTGGTGTGAATGTGCAAGAACCTGGTGTTTACATGTGGGGTGTGAAGCACATACTTTAACAGCGCCACCTTTTGCCTCGTTGGCTGCATGTGTTGTTGTGGTTCAGCCCCTGCAGTTTGGTCATGAAATGTTGTTAACTTTCCCTGGAGCTTTGTGATAAAAGCAGACATTTCTGCAACACAGCTCCACATAATCTGTCTGAAGTGTCATTTTTCTCACTTATTTGATTGGAGAGTTGGTCCCTTTGGTCAGAGATCCCCCTTGAAGTTGGGGGTCTTGGCAAATGACTTCCTTGTTCCTCTGACTTCTGTTGAAAACCAGGTGCCTTGCCTCTGGGCAGAGTTTAAGTGCAGCAGGTCTTCATCCAAAATAAACCTGCATCCTGTAATGTTGTTTCTCTGGGTTCCTCTTATCCTGATTTATCAGTGAAGACCATTGAATTAGCAAGCAGATGAACTGTGTGTGTACATGAATAATATATTCCTGATGCGTTGATCTTATTTGTGTGTGTGGGTTCGATATGAGGAAGATCCATCACCCCATTTTTGGCCTAATCCCAGCTAACAGGGAACATTCTGAGAACGTTGGCTAACGTTGATAAAAGTTATCAAGATAAGGTCAGTAAAAGATTCTATCGCATTAGTTCTCCGCCAACATGTGTAAAGTCTTGTTGCTATACTTTTAAAACAATGTGTGTTTAATGTTTATCTCTGTGGTCTTCTATTGAACACAGTATATCTTTAATAATTCATGCTTTTAATTTTAATTTAACCATCATTGTTAACAGTGTTTTATCCAGACTTTGTTTTGAAATGTGACTGTGTGTTTGCTTTATATTTGCATGCAAGATGTGATGGAGTAACAGCTGGAAAATTGTGGATTTTGGCCTGACTGGTGATGACAATTTATTCAAATTGTTCTCATAAACAAGAACAAATTCCTGTTGTTACAAATAAATTTATTGCACAAGCTTAAATGAATACATAACTTTATTTAAATAAATGCTTTGTCATAACAAAAAAGACAAAGGTTAAAAGAGTACATAAATTACAAGTTGAATAAATATTACACAGTGATATTCACTTTCTTAATATTTTGATCTTTTTTTTTTCTTTTTTGTTTTATTAAGAGTTCCAAATGCTGAACATTTTCGAGTCTTCCAGCCACTAAAGGGTCTTTTCACATGCCGGTTCAAGCCACATTTAGATGGTCAATCATCAAGTCTTTTCTCATCCATATAAAACAAAAAAATTAAGAAAGAAAGAACTGTTATGCATTCAGAGAAGAAGAAAACCTGTCATTTCTACTGTAGTGTTTGTTATTAACGCTGTCTACCCAAGTAATGTAGAATACTCGGAATCTGAGGAAAGCAGAAAAGCAACATGCTGTATCCAAGTTACTGTTTTTTGCGCTTAATTATAAATCAGAACGGATTAAAATCACAATTCATAAAATTCCGGTCACATTCTCAAATCTAGAACCTGGGAAAACAACGTCATTTTTTCAGGCACAGCGCATCGTCTTGGAAGATTCAATACTTAGACTTGAGAGGAAATATCAGGGGGTTTCTGAAAAGCACTTTGTGGACAGTTTAGCCGTTGTGTGGCCTGCGTCGACATTTTAAGTTACTGTGGATTCTCTGCTTGCAGTGCAGGCCTGCTTTTCAGATTCCGAGAACTCCCGTTCTCTGTCTAAACAATCTACTGTGATGTGTGGTGTGTTGTGTCCCCTGTTGGGAAGTGAGGCCCTGCACGAGACCACCGCTTAAGACCCTCACCTTTCTCCTGCTCCCCAGAAATCACTGAGACTTAAAGTCTCTTAAAGGAACAGTTAACCCAAAAACAAAAAGTCTGTCTTTGTCATCTCAAAGCTTTTCAATCTATTTCAAACATATTCAAGACTTTCTTTCTTTGGTGGAAAGAGATTTAAAAAATAATGGTTATATTTTTATGCATTTTTATGCTAAAATTAAATTCGTTCATTTTAGTACTATAGACTATAGAGCAAACATCCCAGCTAACAGGGAACATTCTCAGAACATTGGCTGATGTTCTCTCAAAGTTCAATCCATGTTATCCAAAACATTCCTTAAGTAACATTAGTAGAACATGTTTCAACATTATATCATATATTAAAAATGTTATTCTTGAGTAGTTAGTGGAACGTTTAAAAATGTTTGAGTAATATAATCAAGCAATAATGCAAACAACCTAAAATTGTTAGCTGGGATAGTTAATAGGTTGTATTAACTAATTTTACGATACTTGTATGTTGCTCTTGTGTCCTTTTGACTGCTAGTCTCAGCCCCTATTCATTGTATTTGCATGGCTGAAAACAACCACAATTTCTCAAAATGTCTCTTTCAGTGTTTTATGAAGAAAGAGGTCAAAGGTTAAATAGTGACAAAATTTTCATTTTTGGTTGAACTGTCCCTTTAAGAGTAGATGGAGAATAGACTGTGATTGGTGTTACTGGTAACCCACTGAATGAAGATTTGGGTTTCAGGTTTGGGCTGCAAAGCCCCTGTCAAAGGTACAGGTTCCTGCTTCTATACCTGAACTGAGATTCACTGTTTTTTTAAGAGACGGCACAAAATATGTGGCAAGGTAAACAATTAAGTGCAAGCTGCTTTTTTCACGTGGGAGGGGGCACTCAGCATGGATCAGGACCCAGACAATGCTGATCATTTATTTTGCCCTGTGTTGACAGGCACCTGTAAGGCTAACTGTGCAATAACAGAGGTAACTCCGCCTCTTCCACATACTCTGTACACCTGCAAAAGTCTGGTTTACCTGCAAACCCAGATCTCATTTTTGCTACCTTCGTGTGAGAGCCATTCATCATACACTGTTCTTTTTTGACATGCCATGGTTACATGCTGCAGACCTGCGACGCTTTATATGAGAAAACACAGCCGGCCCGCGCGGAATCTGCACGCAGAACTCCACAGATTCAAAACGCCCGAGATTTACAAAGTTCTACACGTCCCTCGCTGGCTAAACTGATTGTGCTTTTAGCTACCGGTAAGAGTCTAGCAATCTCCTCGCTCTTAATTTTAACATGTTTAAATATGTTCAGATATTTTTTCCTCAAATCAACACAGAAAATGCAAGAACAGGTCTGCAGGTTCTGTCTGGACTGGTTATGGATGTTTACGTGCTAGAGATCTGATCTGGAGAGAAGCTGCCCCCGCAGGCTATGGAGTTGAACTGCAGCTCTCAGCTATCAAATTTTGATGGCCCCCTCCCAGCTCTAAACTATGATCATTCAGGCCCTGAAGTAAGATCCGGATGGACCCGGACTGCAGGCGATGGCTTCGCTCACTTTTCAAGAGCTGACCGGTAAGTTTCCTGTTATCCGTATAGCTTGATTGAAATAAGTCACTGAAAATACTCTAGTCAGAAAAGACACACATTTGCAGTCTCTGTCAAAATTAAACGTCAGCTTATTCATAAAGAGAAACAACAGTAAATAAGCTAGCACTTACTGGAGCTGTTCGTAACTAAGGTCTGTCTTAGCATAACCACAGGGTGATTTTTGATAGCTGCTTGACATACAAGGTGTTTTAATGAATGTTTAGATCTGATCTGCTTTTATATTTCTGAGGTTCCTGTCAATATAAAAAAGTTTGCCTGTTTTAGTCCCCTTGGCTATTGTGCAACATTCACGTAACTATTCAAATGTATTTGCATGTAGAAAAGGCACTGAGACTCGCACACAGAAACTCACGTTAAATCATGCGTTAATGATTTCGGCGTCACCGTAGTAAATGCAACTTCTGGTTGCATCATGCCTCGTATGTAATAACCATAATGAGATACAGAAATATAACAAATAACGAATGAAACATCCAGCCATTGTGCTGGCCCGAATAACCAAAACGGGTTTCTACTGATTGGTGAACAGTCAAAGGTGGGCGGAGTTTAGAAAGTGGTCAGACCTGCATTCAAATGACCAAGTTCTGGAACTATGCAAATTAACCATATGCTAAAACACACAAGTCCTCTGCTAAACACCGGGTCACTGGGGTTGTTTGTTAAAGAAGAAGAAAGAAATAGGAAAAGAATACAAATTAAAAACACATTCAATGTTTTAAAGGTAATATACCAAAGTTACACCTATTTCAGTAAAACCACGTGGTCAGAGAAACATGGCTCATAAACGGGCTGTCAATACCTCAAAGAAGTCAAAGGAAACAGGTAAAAGTTATTTCAAAAATAAAAACTTGAAAACAACAACAAAAAATAAACTTTACAGAGAACGAAATTAGCGCTCTGTGAACATCCATCAAACACAAATGCTGGAGGCGTTTAGAGGTTATTAAATCTGCCTCAGTTTTAACTTAGACCAGATGCCAAATTTCTGATCATGAAAATTTCAGAGTGGCCTTTTCTGTGTTTTTAGACGTGGGCAACAATGATTGTGTGTGAGGAGATTTCTGATTGGTCTCCTAAATAAAAGGGAACTTTCTGATAGGCCCTAAGTTTCACCCGTGTTCGTCTGCGTTGCAGCATCTGTTTCTATAGGCACGGTTGGCGTGTTAGGTAAGCTCTACACAGTCATAAAGCCACTGAAACAGATTTGTCTAATGGGATCCTGGTTTTCACTACTGTGTGTTCTGGGAGGGTTGTGCCACAAAGACAATAAAGGCATTGTTTTTTTGGAAGCTATCACTGTATTCCATTGTTCACACACGTGCACACGCAAACACACGCTTGTATGCACACGCATCGCACACGCATACACTGAATTTGGTGAAGTTACACATTTCCAAGCAGAGGTTCCCCAATGAATAAGTGCTTTGACAGGACCAAAAAAGCCAGATAGAGATGACAGAACCCTACCGCATGAGTTTTTCTTTTTCTTTTAGAAAAAAAAACAAAAGAGTTCCTGCTATCTCATGTGATACCTTAACAGCAAACAATGTATAAGACCAAGACAGCCCTGTTTAACGTTTAACATGCCATATATATTTTTTTTAGTTTTTTGTTTTATGTTAACTTTAAACAAAACAGTATGGTGCTCAAACCCCAGCTCCTATAAAAATATATAATTGCATGTATATATTTTTAACAATTTTTGCTGGGTCTCAGCTCAGGCAGGGCTGTCCTCTGATTGGCTGAGTCCAGTGAATTAGAGATGAGCACTCAGTCAAATTAATTCCTGTGGTTTAATTTACTGTTTACATTATTTATCTGATTGTTCATATTCTTAATAGTTGTTGCATTTTTGTTTGTTTCGCATCAAAATCTTAAAGTGACTGTCGGGTGGATTGGTAGGCAGGAAAAGGAGGCGGGCTCTAGGCCTGGTGATCAGGGTGGGTGGATTTCTCACTCGTTGTTAATGTTTTCCAGATCTTTGCACTGGATGTTGCCTCCGCTGTAGTCAGTGCCGGGCAGCTGCACCCCGTATTTGTCCACACACCAGCAGATCCCTCGTTTCCGGCCGCGGGAGGGCTTGCACTGTAGGGTGGAGAGGAGAAAAAGGGTCGTATTGTCATTTTAGGCGTTACGTAACCCTCAACTCTGCAGCAGAGCTTTAAATATACTGTGTGATTGTATATACTGTCATCTTACAAATGTGTAAAGTGTTGTATTATGTTACAAAAACATTAGGAACGTTATTTTGAAGGTTCTAAAAACGTTCTCAAAACGCTCTTTTTTTGACGTTCACTAACAACATAAAAATAGTTTTTTGTGTTTTTGATATATAAAAAATGTTTTTAATATATAATGTTAAGAAAGTTCTACTATCGGTACTGCAAGAACATTTTTGATAACTTTTAGAGAGAACGTTTACAGAACGTTGCTAATGACAAATATTTAAGTTTCTGCCCTATTTCTAGGTCACTTATCAAATGTATGCAAATCTGTGACCATGTTAGTTCCTTTGTGCAAAAGGTCAGATTTCCTTTCTTCCATTGAAGCATACAAGATGTTCTTTGGAACATTCTCAAATCATGCTGGGATAACATGGATCAGCGAGTTTTGCACAAACTTCTCATGCCAGCTGAGTGCAAAACAAATGGGGACATACAGAATACTGAAAAATACTGAAATGCGTCTGAACTCGCTAAATTAAACTTTTCATTTAGATGTTACGCTGGCAACACGATTCGTGTTGAAAAGTTGTTTTCTTTTCAGCTGCTTAGAAAGGATGCGATGCCCCTTCAAATCTTTTCATTAGTGGTGTCAGATTTTAAAAACCCACCGTGTTTATACTTTATTACTATTTGGATTGTAATATTTATACTTTTGCCAATCTTATCATTCATTTATTTTAAAGAACGCTGCCCTTTATTTTGTTTCCATTAAGCTGCAATTAAATAAAAAATCTAAAGACAAACTAACTTTCACAAATGTTCACTTTTTACTAATTCTGTGTATTTAATGATTTAATTTACTGCTTACCTCATTGTTTAATTTCCAGCACAAATAGCTATAATTTGATATATGCCAATACGTATCACAATACGTGATTTTGGAATAATAAAAACAACACAGAATAATGAAGTAACAGACTGAGAGTCTGACCTGCTTGCGTTTGAAGAAGCCCTTCTTGTCACAGTTGGGCAGATAGAGTGAAAGTGCCATTACGCGGGACGTGTCCTTCATGCCTTGAATAATTCCGTCCAGCTTCCTCCTGCAGGGACCCTGTCAAACAGAAACAGGATGTTAATCAGACTCGCCGGTAAGCGGTCGCTGTGTTTTTATTGCTGCTAAGTGGCACAACTTACGAATTCAGGCTCGTGCTTGTCGATGGGAAGAGGCGAATAGTCCACGGATCCCAGCGTGCGATGCTTCTCCTGCTGCTTCTTCTTGTCCTTGCGCATGGCTGCGTGTTTCTTGCTGCTGATCACGTCTGGTTTGGGGTAAAGCGGAATTTTAGGAAGCTGGTCTTCAGTTGTTTCTGCCTTGACTGTATCATCATGCTCTATAGACTCATGATCTAGACGATACAAAGAGAATCAAACAAGCACCATTAACTAGATTTAGGACTAACTAGGAGTTTGTTGGTGGCGTTTTCCCAGCTCTCCACCACCAGGAATTGCCATGATGTTGCTAAG
>JAZGTK010005029.1:0-23204 GCA_036877625.1 Ambastaia sidthimunki
GAGGGTCCCGGTGCTATGGAAAACACCTTGCTTAGTGCTGGTACCAAAAGTAGCACGGCCCTGACCCCAATGACTACAGGCCAGTAGCACTGACCTCTCACCTAATGAAAGCTTTTGAGAGACTGATCCTCAGATTCATCCGGCCCCTTGTCAAACCCTTACTTGATCCGTTACAGTTACATCAGCCTTCAGCCATCATCCACCTGCTCCATCAAACCTATGCTCACCTACAGAAACCAGGGAGCTCTGTGAGGTGTATGTTTTTTGACTTCTCTAGTGCCTTTAACACCATTAGGCCCACCCTATTGAAGGAGAAGCTGAAGAACATGCAGGTGCACACTCCTCTGGTCTCTTGGATTATGGACTACCTCACTGGCCGTCCCCAACACCGGTGCTCTCCTTTGTCTATCCATGGTGAGGAGGTTGAGATTGTCGCTGACTACAAATTTCTGGGAGTCCATTTAGACAACAAACTGGACTGGACACCAAACTCAGCAGCACTCTTCAAGAAAAGCCAGAGCAGGCTGTATTTTCTGAGGAGGCTCAGCTCTTTCAATGTCTGTAACACCATGCTGCAGATGTTCTATGAGCCTGTGGTCGAGTGTCATCTTCTATGCAGTGGTCTGTTGGGGAAGTAGCATGAAGGTGGCAGACAGAAATAAACTGGACAAACTCATCAGGAGGGCTGGCTCTGTACTTAGCATAGAGCTGGACCCTGTTCACGTTGTGGCTAAGAGAAGGATGTTGTCAAAACTCCACTTTATCCGTGACAATCCTTCTCACCCACTACATAGTGTGCTGGTCAACCAGAGGAGCACTTTCAGCCAGAGACTGATCACTGTTAAGTGGTCCACTGAGCGGTTCAGAAAATCATTCATCCCAGTGGCCATCAGGCTGTATAACTCCACTCTATAAGTGCTGTGCAGGGCATATACAGTGAATGTTCATTTTCATGTGCAATATGGGTCTTTCACATAACTTTTCACTATATCACCATCATCATTGTCTGTATGCTTATTCATTTTAAATTACTGATCCACTTGGTTAACTTCTGTATATATATACTGTATAGGTATATAGTTATTTTTTATTTCTTCTTGTATAGTTATATATTTATATTTATTTATTTTTTATTTTTAATTCTTCCTTTTTATTTTCTCTTCAGAGCAACTGTGTGAAAAGGCAAAGCAATTTCCCTCTGGGATTAATAAAGTTCTTTGAATCTTGTATTTTATTCTGCCATGATGGTAAGTGGGTAGGTTTATTATGCAATTAAAAATTAGGATTGTGCCAAATTGGAATGTATTCACATGGTGATAATGAATTAGTAAATGTATTACTATTTTAAAATGTATTCTTTACACAATATGCAGTACAATCTGCAGATGTAATAAAAGGCCCTGGAGCTGTCAAAACTGCAGAAGTACACAAAATGTGTCATCCAGTGGACCTTTGGTGACAGACAAACAAACAAGGGTATCTGCGTATACATAATATTGTTTATATATACTACTGACTACAAATTTTTTCTTCCCCTTTCCTTTTTAATTCTTGTTTTTATTCAATTTATCCCATATAAATATTACATACTTACATACTGTACCTATAACTGCTTTGCAGATCAGCATCAGAGTCCCTCTCGCTCATTCATTGAGTGGATAGTAAGATACTGTGAGTCAATAGATGATTGCTATTTAAATGGGAGTTATAGAGTCTTATAAGATATAATTAATATGCAACAGCAAAGAAAACCTGTTTTTTAAAACTTTCATTTGTGTAATAATGGCAGAGAAATAGTTCACACCAGTGTCCAGTAACCTGTACGCCAGAATAGGGAGCGGAGGAAACCTGCCCTATATAATTCTGCAGCGCACTAGCGCAAACTCTAAGATGCGTGAGCTCCAAGATCCGCTAGATCAAATTAGACTTAAAAAGCGAGAGTAATTTCCACGTAGAACGAGGTAAACTGGAAGTTTAAGTTAAGGAGCATTGCCTTCTAGAGGGCAGTATGTCTTAAATGTCTAACACCTCCTTTTTATCTCGTTACGCCTGGCTGCCCCTTTGTTTGGGCAACAACGCCACCTGGGGGTAATTCTTAGTCAGTTGCTTCCCTCTTTGCTACCTTATATTTTATTTGATTGGTTTATTGCTTTTAATTCATTTTTATAATTTTACCATCTCCTACCAAAGCTTATTATTATTTAGACAAAACTCATAAATAATATTATTGGTTATTGTTTACTGATTTAATCCTTTTCATATCACTATTCTTCTAATTGTATTTGATAATAGACTTAATTAAATTTAAACTGTACTCGAATCAGTCACCCTTCTTATTTCAAGGTGTTCAGGACATAGCCTTCCACCATCTAGCTATTTCCATTTTAGTTATTCATTTCACTTTGGGCCAAGTGTGTTGTGAATGGTATCCTTGGGTCAAACCCCAATTTTTGCTGTTCCAGTTAGTCGTTGCCTCACTCGAGTGCTGCCCAGTTGTACCAAAGGTCATAACTGTTTGAGTAGTTGCAAACAGTGTAGCATGAACGGTTGAGTGGTCCGAGGCACCTGCAGTCGGTTGGTCAGAGGAGTCAAGGGAGTTGGTCCTGCCAGTGGTACCCACCTGGAAAACTTTAACTCATGCCCAGGCCTACTAAATGAGGTACAGCCCAATTCAGTTGCTAGAGACACCAAAGAGAAATAGAACTCTATATACTCTCTGTTCCTCAAACTGTTTGGTCTATCCCTGCTACTTCAGCGAAACCACCTCCCTAGACTGTATGACAACATAACACCTCTATCTGCAGGACCTGTCATCAACCCTGCTAGTCAGCCTACTCTGAATAGGGAAAGTCTTCTTCTCTACCTCTCTTCACTCTCTCTCTTTTCATTTATTTTGTTTTGTTTTTGACACTGAACCTGTCTGAACCAACAGGAAAACTCCCAGTAATAATGTTGATGAATCAAATAGCCCAAGTCACTGAATGATCTTCTAAGTTATTACACTTCAGCAATTTTACTCAGATTTTTTTCAGCATCAGTTGTGCACTGCACATAGCCCATATATTTAGCTCACTAAAACTGTACGGACTTGCATTGACTCCACCTGTGTGCCAACATGCCCAGATCATCTGTGGAATATTTTTTTATTAACCAGAATATAAAAAATTATATTATTATAAAAAATTATATATAAAAAAATTATAATTATATATTATAAAATTAGCATTTTAAGTTAACCACTTATTTTACTATTATAATCATTGTCTGTGTCTGTGTAAAGGCCTGAAAATGTCCACATATAATCTGGATGCATGTAATGAGGCCCCTGACTTTCTTTTAGTGGAAAGAAAGAATAGTCTCTTTAATCGTTCCATTCTTTTATGATCGATTGGTCGGTCTATAATCTTCCTACAATCATCTTTTTTGAAACATTTTATCTTTTTTTTAAGTTTTACACTAGGCTTTCTCAAGCTTGTTCAGGAACTTCAACTCCTTTAGTTTGTTACGATGCATTCTATTCAGAAAAATAATTTGCCCCTCTCAAACCAAGTCTTGGAAAAACTAATTATGTTATGTAAACATACAAAAATGCTTATAATATGTAATTGCAAAAACATATTGTCATTCAACTTCTTTCTTTAGAGTCCCTGGCTCATGCTGAGTTCGACAATATCAAATTTAGTCAATGCTACTTCCTGTCAGCCATTTTTAAAAATATTGAAAACCTACTTTAAACTTTTCCTACAGCATTTGTCTGACTTGCACAAAACTCGGTATGTAGCATATAGAGACACTCATAACAAAAGTTATGGAATTCATGTTGTTCATTCATGATGTTTATTCATATGTTCTTTGAATTGTTGTCTTTTACCATGTCAAGGAATGTGACAGCAAGCATTTAAACGCAATTAGGGGAAATGCAATTTCGATTCTCTGTGTAATTACTGTTACATGGTCTGATAAAGTTCACTTTGACTTTCTTCTTTTCCTTTTGGCTGTTCCCTTTCAGGGGTCGAATCATCTGTGAATCATCTGCCTCCATCTAACCCTATCCTCTGCATCCTCTTCTCTCACACCAACTAACTTCATGTCCTCTCTCATTACATCCATAAATCTCCTCTTTGGTCTTCCTCTAGACCTCCTACCTGGCAGTTCCAACCTCAGCATCCTTCTACCTATATATTCACAATCTCTCCTCTGAACATGTCCAAACCACCTCAATCTGGCCTCTCTGATTTTATCTCCAAAACATCTAACATGAGCTGTCCCTCTGAAGTACTCATTCCTGATCCTATCCATCCCTGTCACTCCCAAAGAGAACCTCAACCTCAAACCATATTGCTGTTCACAAATGCTAACCTCTGCCTTAGCCTAGCTTCCACTACTCTTTCCCACAGCTTCATTGTATGGCTCATCAGATTTATTCCTCTGTAGTTGCCACAGCTCTGCACATCTCCCTTGTTCTTAAAAATCAGAACTAGTACACTTCTCCATTCCTCAGGCATCCTCTCACTCTCCAAGATTTTGTTAAATAAACTAGTCAGAAACTCAACCGCCACCTCTCCTAGACACTTCCAAACCGCCACAGGTATAAATTCAAAATTAGGCTGTATCTTTACAAAGCTTTTGTATTGCCTTGAAACGTTATAGGTTTCATTTTCAATTTGGTGGCAGCACCACCAATTGGTCATAAATTGTTTATAAAGTATTATAAATTAATTGTGTTATAATGGGTTTTGCCCATGTTTTCTTAATCTCATTATCAAAGATGTCCACAAATATTTTTCTTGGTGCTGTTGACAGGCTTGACTCCGTTGCTGCTTGCAGCCAAATTTCAGGGTCAAGAATCAAAGAGGCGAAGACCCCCATTGTATCTATTAGTTTATTACTTTATTACTCGTCTTTTTCTTTTTCTGCTCCTAAATCTATGGCAGCCCATAGAACAGTACATAGAAAAGTTATGAAATTTGGCACACAGATAGAGGACAG
Source organism: Ambastaia sidthimunki (assembly GCA_036877625.1). NCBI lineage: Eukaryota > Metazoa > Chordata > Actinopteri > Cypriniformes > Botiidae > Ambastaia > Ambastaia sidthimunki. Next base: position 4,990 of record JAZGTK010005029.1, read on the forward strand.
TCTGAAAGGTTTCCATAGCAAATTTTGTAGCAAAAGTCTCTACCTCAAACTTGCCACCAACAGTTCAAAATTGTACTCATGGTTATGCTCATAAATTTTGATTAGCCCCAGAAACACACTTCTTTTTCTCTGATTCTATCATAAAAATGTTCCCGCCAGTTTGAATTTTGTGAAAAAACTACTTTTTCGAACTCCCACAGCATTTGTCTCAGTTGCATGAAACTTGGTTTGTAGCATCTAGAGAAACAATTCGTGTTGATTCTTTAAATGATTGTCTTATACCATGTCAACAAATTTAACGGCAAGCATATAAAATGGAAATCGGACTGTGTCTTTACAAAACTTTTGTGTATTGACTTAAAACATTGTAGGTGTCATTATCACAACATCCTGACAGCCTCAAAAAATTTTGCTAAAAGTTATAAATCACTTTATAGTATTGTAATGGGTTTTAAAACCCATTACAATAAGCAGCCATAAGTAGCCAGTTTGCACCACCACCATCCCCAGGACCCAACCTACCACCATCCCCAGGACCCAACCTATCTGCACCTACTACCCTACTCACTTCTCTTTCTTTGGTCAGTGAGGAAGAGGTCTCCAGACTTCTATCCTCTCACCCCACTACTTGCCCACTTGATGTAAATCCCCTCCCATCTCCTACAGGCCATATCCATCCTTCTTACCGGCACTTTTCTCACCACATTTAAGCAAGCCCTGGTTACTTCCCTGCCTAAAAAAAACCACACTCGACACTTCCATCGCCAACAACTTCAGACCTGTCTCACTCCTCCCTTTCATAGCTAAAACACTCAAACAAACTGTGTTCAAACAGACATCATCTTTCCTCTCGCAGAACAACCAGCTTGCGACATGCAGTCTGGTTTCAAGAGCAACCACTCCACTGAGACTGTGCTGCTGTCTGTCACAGAAGCCTTGAGGACAGCAAAGGCGGAGTCCAAATCCTCCATACTAATGCTACTGGATCTGTCTGCAGCTTTCAACATGATAAATTACCAGATACTTCTAAACACTCTGTCCTTACTGAGGATCCACGGTCATACCTTTCTGATAGATCTCTCAGGGTGTGATCCACCTTCAACTTAGCCAACCTAGCAAAGACCAAACTTCTTGTCCTTCTGCCTTACAAAACCTCACAGTCCAGCATTCAGGAAGAATGGGCAACCAGTTATTAATTTTAAGGGTTCACTTACTTTTTCCACTGCCATTTTGAATGCTGAATGAGTGTGTTCAATAAAGACAAGAAAGATCGGACTTTTTTTGTGTTATTATTTTTTGACACATTATGTTTGTCAATACCCTTGACTTAGATGAAGATCAGATCACATTTATGACAAATTTATTAAAAAAACCATGAAATTCCAAAACGTTCACATACTTTTTCTTGCCACTGTAAGAATATTGTAACGAAGATGCAGGAGAGGCGCGATCCATACGCAGCATTTTATTTAAGAATAATCATACATACAAAGATCAAGCCAGCAAACAGAATTGTCAGAGAGCAAACCAGAATCAGGAACGTGGGACAGGCAGGGGTCATGGGCAGGCGGCAGACAACAGGGGTAATCCGTAATACAGGCTGGGGTCGTGGGCAGGCAGCAAACACAAAGGGATAATCCAATAGGCAGTCCGGGTAATACACAAGAGAAATCAACACAGGGAAAACCCACTCAGAAATGTTGCAAGGGCAAACAAGACTTCACCCAGAACCAGAGTAAAACACAGTTTATATAATGTCCATAATCAGATTACCAGGGAACAGGTGCGTGATGAGGGGGGAGTGGTCAGCCTCAGGTATGTTGGCTGCTGGGAAATGTAGTTCCTTAATCAAGAATCCGCACTCGAGGTAGCCAGAGAGAGGCGACGCAGGATCCTCCTTCCTAACAAATATATTAAGCCTTATATTAATATATTATAATATATTATATAATATTATATTAATATATACTATTATATAATATATGAATATAAGGCTTAATTAATATATTCATTAATATATTCATATTATATTAAACATTATATTAACTAGCCTTCGTACATAATGACCGGTAATTCTAATACACGTCAATTTTTTTAAAGGTCCAAATGTGTGGTAGTTTTCATCAGTTTAGTTAACTCTTTATTCATGAACCAATTACAAACCTAGTATCTCTAAGTAGTTTTATTAATATACATCTTTTGCAATAATTTGCAATAATACCATGTTTTTCTGTTTTCTGTGTTTAAGCTGCTTTGAAGCTAAAACAGTGCTTCAGTGCTTCGTGCTTGAGCCCCTAATAATAATATATAGAGCTGCAAGCAGTAATTACAGGGTCAAGCTTATCAACGGCAGTAAGAGTAACATTTGTGAACATCCATGAAATTGAGAAAAATAAGATTAGAAAAAGTTGTGAAAAAACAGGTAACACTGTTTGGATTTGCTGCATCAAAATTTTATTGGTTTTTATTAGTCACTGATCTTTCTGTATCCTTTTCTTCTGGAAATTGTAAACTGCTTAAGAAGTCTTGATGCAGACAGACACAACCCAAAGGTTGAAAATTCTAAAGGTTCATCTTTGGGCAGTCAAAACAAAAATGAGTTAGGAATAGATAACAGGAAAATACATTTTACTAAATATTCCTATTTTATTTGTAAAGAGGTCTTATGTATTGCCAACAAGAACATTCCAAGCTCAGCGCTTTTACTAACACTAGTGGGCTCACTCTCCAAGATCTCAATAATTTAAAAAAAAACAGTGAGAAAACATACTTTACCTTACTACAGGTCAAACGGTAAGACCGAAAACATTACCCTCTCATAGACCACTGAGGTGTGAGCTTTTGAACATAATGACAGGTGTTTCTAATATACGTCCATTTATTCAAATTTGTTTTAGTTTCCATTGTTTCTGTCAACTCTTTATTCATAAACCAACTATGCACATAGTATCCATATATTTTTTAAATATACATCTTGCACTTACTATTTGCAATAATTCCATCTATTGTGTTGAACATGTACATGGTAATTTCTAAATTCAAAGCGTAAAAAGCGCTATATAAATAAATTGAATTGAAAACAGAAACATAACTGCTGGCACTTTCATTCACTATTGACACAGATGTGAAAACATTTCTGTGTCAGAAACTGACTTAGCCCTCCACATTGGTCCTCACTACTGGAAAAAGCTTATAAATCAGACAATTATGTTTAATTTTACATCTAATAATGTCAGCAGGTTTCTGTGAGGAATAGGTTTAGAGATAGAGGGTTAGGATTATTAAGGGGGACATGATAAACAAGTACACTTTATCTAAAGACATAGCATGGGACCCCCTAGTGGCCATATGTAACTGCTTATATCACTTACTAGGTAGGGCCCGCTTCAAATGGCTGTCTGCCTTGTGTCAGCAAAGCGCTGGTGCCGCTTACTTAACAAGACAACAGTTCCCTCCGTTTCAATGTCAAACTTAACAACTGATATAAAGTTGCAGTTTAATATTAACACATAAAGCTTTTTAAAATGCTGCAGCTAGAGTGTCTACTAGATATAAGAGATATGATCATATCAGCACAATTTTACCAACTACACTGGCCTATAAGTTTTGTAAACATTTCAAAATCTGGCTAATAATCTATAAAGCAACAGCACAACACCTCAGTATCTTCCTGAATTTATCAGAATATAGTCCAGGTCATACATTACGGTCTCACAATTTTGGTTCATAAATAGTTCCCAGAATATCAGTCAACTAAAGGTGGTAGATATTTTTTTCTATTTAGCCCCTAAACTTTGTAATAATTTTCCCAGCCTTGTTTAGGGGTCAGATTGTAGTGTAAAGTTTTTTTATCTTGCATTCACTTAACTCCATAACATCTAATTCTGAAAGACCCAGCTCTGGTTTGACCTGATGCTCAGCCCTGTCCATCCAATGAAGATGACATCTGAGGACATCTGAGACTGACAGACTCAGCTCCAGTTCGGCCTGATGCTCAGCCCTATCTATCTAGTGAAAAGGACATCTGTGGACATCATAGACTGACAAATCCAGCTGTGGTTTGGCCTGATGCTTAGTCTATCCCACCCAAAGAAGAAGACATTAGAGGACAACCGATTCTGACAGCACCAGCTCTGGTTCAGGTGACAGAGATCTGCCATAATCACATCCTCCAACTTTGAAACCCAAGAGATACTGAGAGAAACCCAACACAATCTCTCAAGAATCAATAGCGTTTCTATGTCCAGTTGCTGCAGTGCTTTGTTAATTTGCCAGAGGAGAGCCGGCCCTCTCAGTTACTCCCAAGGTGCTTTCTCCAATTAACATCCCTGAAGTTTTGGTTCCTTGCCACTGTCACCTTTGGCTTGCTCACTGGGAAACAGCTGGCATGTACAAGAGACATATTTTAAAAATATCACTTTCAACATAACAGGTGCAAATACACACAGAACTTCATTTATTTATTCATTCCTTTATTTACTTATTAAACCAGCTATTAATGCTTTAGGGACTTAGGTTAGGTTCTATTTCCTGTCCTTTCCTTAATAGTAAACTTATTAGTATCATAGTACATACTCCAATTATAATACTGTAATACTGCGTACTCCAATGATATCTGTTTTCTGCCACGGATCAAGTAGTTTGTCTAAAACTTGACTCTGTAAAGCTATTTTGCAACAATGCAAAATTGTGAAAAGACATATAAAAATAAAATGAACTTGAACTAACTGTAAAGTAGCAGTAGCCTGTTAAAAGACACCAGGACTCACACTGACATCTGGTGCGCTTTACTGGGTACTGCAAGATAGAAATGTGTTTCCCCTGTAGCGTTGTCATTGCACATAAAAACAATAAATAATTATTCACAAAAAATTATTTAATTTTAATACAGATTTACACATTTATATAAAATCATAATTACTTGGAGGATATATATTGATTGGAATAAGATTTATAAGTAATCAAAAACACTCAGAAAGGATATTCAAAAAGGTGGAGAGTAGAGCTTCAGGAATCCACTCCTTCATTACTAGGAATTACTAGGAACTAGGAATGTTACAAACAAAATCTTAAATAACAATATTATTAACGAAATTATTCAATATTTTTAAATATATATAAATGAAATTTTAAAAAATTGTGTTTGTGATCACAGATTTTAGATAGATCCTTGTCTGTATCATCATGTCTACGGCAATTTTTAAATAATTCACTAAATCTTGTATTTGATGCTTCAAGTCTTCTCCTCAGGGTCCTCCTCCAATGATCCCTTTACCATTCATTTTTAATTTGTACTTGTCTCAACTTGTGATTCTATTTTTAATTATAAATGCATTAGAAATTATTTACAAAATTATTATTATTATTTAATAAATATTACTTTATGTACAGATAGACCTAAATATTAGAAATAAGATTAAGATTAGAATTATTCAAATTATTAAACAATCTGCTAATCACCTACAAGGCCCAGAATGGTTTAGCTCCTCAGTACCTGAGTGAGCACCTCTTATTACAGTCCTTCACATTCACTGCTATCAGAAGATTCTGGCCAGTTGATAACACTCAGAATTTTAAAATCAAGCGCGGGTGGTAGATCTTTTTCATATTTGGCACCCCTTGTCCAAGAAGAAGCCAGACCTGAGGTCCATGATAGTATTCATGAAGTCCTGAAGCCAGTGAGCCTAGGACCCTGGGGGTGAGCTGCAAGAGCTGCAACCTCTTCTGGACAAAGGGGCTATAGAGCATGTTCCCCTTTCAGACAGGGAGTTGGGATATTAGAGCTGGTACTTTCTAGCTCCCAAGAGGGACAGGGGGCGGCACCCTTCTTTGGCCAGAATGTACAAGTTCAAGATGTCGACAAGATGTCGACAAGCAAGATGATGTGCTTTCGTATCTCAAATCCAATACAAAGATTGGTTCATTACAATCAATCTAAAAGACGTACTTTTACACAGAGATCCTGCCACAACACAAGAAGTTCCTGAAGTTTTGTCCCTGAATGGGACCATCTATGAAAGGCTAGGCCTTCAGCTGATGTAGCAGAAACCACCTTGAGCGCTAGGGCTCCCTCCCCCAGGACAGCCCACACCCTTAAATGATGTGCTTTCAAGAGGTGGTGTACAACACATCAAAGTCAAGTCTAAGTCAAAGTGGAGTTTATTGTCATTTCAGTCATATACAAGTACATACTGAAACAAAACAACGTTTCTCCAGGACCAAGGTGCTACAGTACAACACAGAACAACATACAACTAGTACGCTATATACAAAAAACTCTATATACATAAAGTGCACAAAGTGCAAACAGACAGCACAAGATACTAACACAGATCAATACACAGTTCTATATGAAAGTGATGTAGTGATTGTGTAAAGTGTTAAGTATTAAAATAATAAAATAGTCCAATGGCAGTAGTGTAATTTGTAATGAGTTATTTTGTGTTTCGCAGCCTGATGGCATGGGGGAAAAACTGTTGCAAAGTCTGGTCGTAAGGGACCGAATGCTTCGGTACTGTTTACCAGATGGCTGGAGGGTGAAAAGTGTGTGTGAGGAGTGTGTGGGGTCATCTACAATGCTGGTGGCTTTGCGGATGCAGCGTGAGTTGTAAATGTCTGTGATGGAGGGGAGAGAGACCCAGATGATCTTTTCAGCTGTTCTCACTATCCGCTGCAAGGTCTTGCGGTCCGAGACGGTGCAATTCCCAAACCAGGCAGTGATGCAGTTGCTCAGGATACTCTCGATTGTCCCTCTGTAGAACATGGTGAGGATGGGGGGTGGGAGATGTGCTTTCCTCAGCCTCCTCAGAAAGTACAGGCGCTGCTGGGCTTTTTTTGTTGTGGCACTGGTGTTGAGCAACCAGGTAAGGTTCTCCATCAGGTGAACGCCAAGAAACTTGGTGCTCTTTACGATCTCCACAGGGGAGCCGCCGATGTTCAATGGAGAGTGGTCTCTCTGTGCTTTTCTGAAGTCAACGATCATCTCTTTAGTTTTGTTCATGTTCAGAGACAGGTTGTTGGCTCTACACCAGTCCGTTAGCTGTTTCACCTCCTCTCTGTATGCTGACTTTTCGTTCTTGCTGATGAGACCCACCATGGTCATGTCATCGGCGAACTTAATGATGTGATTTGAGCTGTGCATTGTTACACAGTCGTGAGTCAACAGAGTGAACAGCAATGGACTGAGCACACAGCCCTAAGGAGCCACAGTGCTCAGTGTGGTGGTGCTGGAGATGCTGTTCCCGATCCGGACTGACTGAGGTCTCTCAGTCAGGAAGTCCAGGATACAGTTGCAGAGGGAGGTGTTCAGGGCCAGCAGGTTCAGCTTCAGGTGCTGAGGAATGATTGAACTGAAGTCAATGAAGAGCATTCGAATGTATGTTTTTATTGTCCAGGTGGGTGAGGGCCAGATGGAGGGTGGTATTTATGGCATCATCTGTTATGCGGTTGGGGTGGTAAGCGAATTGCAGAGGGGTCTAGTGAGGGGGGCAACATGGTCTTAATGTGCCTCAAGACGAGCCTCTCGAAGCACTTCATGATAACAGGTGTAAGTGCAACGGGACGGTAATCATTGAAGCAGGACACTGGAGACTTCTTTGGCACGGGGACGATGGTGGTGGCCTTGAAGCACGTTGGAACTTCAGTGCTGCTCAGAGAGATGTTGAAGATGTCAGTGAAAACATCTGCCAGTTGGTCTGCATCACTGTCTCAGGCAGGTGGTGTTGACCTGTAGTTAGTGATAGTCTGGATGCCCTGCCACATGCGCCGCGTGTCTCTGCTGGTCAAGAAGTGGGTGTGGATTCTCTGAGCGTGTGCGTGCTTTGCCTCTCTGATGGCCCGGGACAGTTTGGCCCTCGCTGTTCTTAGGGCTGCTTTGTCGCCTGCCCTGAAGGCGGAGTCTCGGTTCTCAGTAGCGCACGCACCTCTACAGTCATCCACAGCTTCTGGTTGGAGCGTGTGGTGATGGTCTTGGAGGTGGTGATGTCATCAATGCACTTGCTGATATAGCTGGTCACTGATGTCACATAATTCTCCAAGTTAGTGGAGTCGGTTGCTGCTTCCTTAAACATGTGCGCTGGGGATGTTTGTGTAAACACGATCCAGCGTTTTTCCCCCTCCACATGCTGATGGAATTTAGGGAGCACTGACTTGAGATTTGCATGATTGAAATCTCCAGCAACAATAAACAGTCAGGGTTAGAGTTCTGCAGTTCGCTAATAGCCCCATACAGTTTGCACAGCGCATCACCGGCATTAGCGCTGGGTGGAATGTAAACACAGATAATGAGCACGGTAGTGAATTCCCGTGGTAAATAAAAAGGTCTGCATCTAACAGTCAAAAACTCCAACAGCGATGAGCAGTAACTAGAAACTAGCACTGAGTTCTTGCACCATTCCATGTTGATGTAAACACACAAGCCACCGCTGTGAGCCTTACCGCACAGAGCTTTGTTTCTTTCAGCACGAAACGAGGTTAGCCCATCTAGCTGAATGGTGGCGTCTGGAACTTTTTCGCTTAGCCATGTCTCTGTGAAAACAAAAACGCAGCAGTCTCTAAACTCACGCTGTGTAGTTTGCTGGAGTCGGATGTAATCCAATTTATTGTCCAGGGAGCAGACATTGGAGGCAGGATGGATGGGAGAGCCGGCCGGCCGGCTAGGGTTTGCTTGTTTTTTAGACTAGCGCCTCTGCTTTCTCGTGCACCACCTGCGATGTCCCCTCCCCTGGCATCTGGGGCTCCGCAGCACGCAGAGATCACATAGCTTCTCCAGCAGATCATTTTGTAGAACGGCTGTGGTGATGTTATTCAGCTTTATAAGTGTCTGGCGGTGATATACACGGACACCGGTTGCACCGATGTCCATATGTCGTAGAAAGTCACGTTAAAAAGACACAACAGCACCATTTTGTATCCGGAGTGACCCCTGCGTGCTACTGCTGCGCCACCATCTTGGATTTGATTTAAGAAAGTGACATGTTTTTTGTAACCGAAATGTGACCTCTGTATTTAACCCATCCTTCGTGAGGAGTGAACACACACTGCAAGTCGTGAACACACACACACCTGGAGCAGTGGGCAGCTATTACTGCAGCGCCCGGGAAGCACATAGTTACACATAGTGCAAACCTAGTGCAAACCTAGTTCACTGAAAGATTGTTTCAGTGTTAGGGTTACCTGCAAGACAAAATGTCAGTAGGCTCATCCCCTGCTACTCTCAGGATTTCTGTGGCCACCATCTGGGCCTGCCACACTCTGATTGTTGGGTCCCAGTTGAGAAGCACCCCTCATTTTATTCGGGTAGCTATGCGGTTCAAGTCGCCCATCAGAGTGAGAGTTTCTTTATGGAACTTAGCCATTGTCCTGGTTGGGGCAGGATTTGAGCCTCTGGATTGGCCTTCTCAAAGCCTACTTTTCTTCACCGTTTGCTATGACGGAGCAGAAAAGGCTCCACTTATTGTGGACACGTTGTGCTCTTCAGACGTTCATCCACTGTACTACCCAGCAGTGCAAGTCAGAGCAACTTTTCATTTGCTATGAGTGCCGCAACTGGGGGATGGCCACCACCAAGCAAACTATGTTGCATTGAGTGAGGGATGCCATTACCCTGTCCTATGAAGCATGCGTTCAAGCTTCGCCAGGGAAGTGGCATTCTCTACGAAGCTGGCAAGAGGTGCCCCCTTGCAGCTGGTATGTGATGCTGCATGTTGGTCCATGACACACATATTTATCAAGTGTTATATTTTAAAAGTGCATGGTACTTTGAACTCACAGGTCCTTCAGGCAACATCCCAAGGTTGTGTCTGTTTGTGCACACACCATATCACCTTGAGGGGTTCAGACACTTTGTTGATATTCTTGTTCCCATAGCATTATGAAATGCAGCATCTGTAGCACGCCCGCTGTTGAATGTTTTGAATCACTCAAAACATTCATTATCTTTTCCAGATAAATCATTTGCCCATAAACAGACATTATACATTACAATTTAAGATACCAGTGTCCCAATAATCACAGTGGACCAGAATAGTTAAGCAGTCCATCAATTATACAACCCCAACATGCAACCAGAATTAATAAACACAATAAACATGCCTAATCAGAAGAAGCATCACCAACACTTCACCATACACCGCCATCGAAAGAATATACAATAACCCATACGCACAACATCATAGACAATGATTAACATACATTTAAATCTAAACTCACATAGAAAACACTATCATAAATCTTAAACCCAACAAACCCCAAATTAATATGGGTAATCAGTGTACCGGAGCCGTTGACCATTTAGATTTCACTGTTTTAATACCAGATATGTCGCGAATAAAACGCGAGTGAAACACTGTTTCAATTAAACCTCTTAATTATACACAAGGGAATTTATATTACTCCCATACAACAATGTATATACATTAACGACATATTGTTTCTTTTGTTTTGTCTTTGATGATTACTTTCACCCACCTGTTTGATTAAACAAGAGACAAACACATGCTGCTTTTAGAACGGAGTCGATCTTGTAATGACTTACTCTACGCGACTCACCGTTAAACACACAGCCACTGTTTAGCCCACCATTTCCCCCTTCTGTTTACTAAGGGACTTACACATCACCCTTTTACATACAGACAGTAAAAATTAAGACAGTTCAGGTAGATTGTTGACAAAACAAAACAATAAGTTATTGTTGTACTGCATTTGTAGCAAGGAGCTGATTTTGCAACCATGGGTAACTGTATTTAACAGGACACCAGATAAAGATTAGAAATGTCATCAACATTTACACAAGGACATTAAGAGGACATTATTAAACCTAAAGTATGATTACTGAGGTGCGCTTGAGCAAGGCACCCTTTCCCAGCTGCTTCCCAGGTGCTGACGTGATAGCTGCCCACTGCTTTGGGTGTGTGCGTGTTCACTCCTCACAGAATGGGTTAAATGCAGAGGTCACATTTCAAGTATGAGTTACCACACATTAACAAATGTCACTTTCGTTTTTTAATTCTTTCTGTGTGCATCCCTACCTGTTTGTAATATGTCTTCCCGATGCGACAGATCCAGCAAACTTTAGATCTCATTTACAAAAATACGTCTTTTTATTAGATAAAGAGTTGGGGGAAATATACAGGAGTATACAATAATTTTAATATTTTAACTGCTGTCAAACTAAAGAAAACTGTTACTTCACTATAAAATAGCTATAAAATATCTATGCATGAATGATGCAAGGTTATTTTAGTTCGGGATTTTTCAATTTTTTTTAGCATTTTAGTTTAGTTTTCAGTTAATTTTAGTTTTTTAATATATAATAATTTTTATTTCTATTATGATTTGGCTGAGGACAACTCTGTGTATTGTTTTTAAAGAAAGCTACTTCCTATTTATTTGAGATCAAATCATTAAAAACTAAATCTGAAAATGGTCATTTCTGTCATTTTACTTTTGAAAAAGGACTTTTAACAGTTTTCAAACTTTTTTGTTTTAGATGTTTTTTTTATTTTTTTGAAATTTCGGTTCAGTTAGCAAGCGGTCTATTGTCAGACCACCCACTATCCTACAAAAAATAAATACAATACATAATATAAAAAACTGTTACCAACTGCTAGTCTTTAATTTGTATAATACGCATAATTTCATCAGTTTCCACAGGATGCCAGACTTCTCTTTAGCATTACTACCACTTCCTTAAATGACATCAAGACCAGACACAGAAGGGCGTAGACTCAAAGTAATAGGTTTAACCCATTTACATAGTGGACTTTTTAGTTTATTCGGATTAGAAAAAGATTTATCCCACCCGTCAAATAAAAAAAAAAAAAAAATCAGTTTGGGCCTTTTTGTTCTAATTGACGTGTTTACATGGCACATTTTCATTCGGGTTGGACATTTAAACAATTACAATCTAATTTAAAATGCTCCATGTAAACGCATCTAGTAACTACTACAAGGCCCGCCCCCTAAATTAATAAATTCCCCATATGAGCTTCTGACAGGGAAATTTCCACATACACTAAAGTTACTGTCTTCATGCATTATTATCAAGTTAAAACTGGTGCCAAGCCATTAACCCAGCCCAACAGCAAACAGAACCGAACCGTGGCTCCAAAACCGTGATATGAACTGATCGTTATACCCCTAGTAGAGACAGAACAACAGCAACTTTTCAAAATGTTTAAGAAAACTTTTTTTTTAAAGAAAACATCAAAATGCGCAAACCAAAACCCTAACATAACATACATACAAAGACCAAATATTAAAAAGACAGCCTTACTGTAGATGTAACTGTAGATGTAAAATCATGTCCATTAAAACATTGAATAAAAAATTTACATTTCTATAATTTTCAGAAAAAAATAATATGCAGTGCACAAAACTTTTTTCCACTGACAGAATAATTTTCTACCTGAAAAAAAGTCAAACACTAAATAAGTGTAGCAAAAAGCCACATCACTATGGAACAATCACCATTTCAAAGATCGAGAGCGAGCAGAAAGAAATAAATAAAAAATATTACAGTTTCTCAAAACAATAATACATTGACATGACATAACTTACACAACAAAATTATTCAAAATGATTAAAATGTATATTAACTTGATAGTAATGATAGTGTAAAAATCAGCGTGTCCCTTATTACATCATCCCTTAATAGCTCTAAATACCTCAAAATAATTTTAATCACACGGCTGGCATAATAGTGCTGATCACATCTAAAAGATACTTTGATTACAGATGGCAAGCAAAATTACACATTTGAGCCCCTTGGAGTACATTATGCTAAATGAAAAGACATGGATCTGATGTGCAGATTTTGTTCTAGTATTTTTCAGTTTCACTGTTGCCATCAATGAAAAGCTGATGCATATCGTGCACAAAAAGATTAATTAAAAAAATATTAAAACATTAAAAAAAACAGACTAGTGTCTCATGTGAAAGGACTGCTAAAAACTGTATTGGAAAAATGTTTCAAATTAGACAAACAATACTATCCTCCATTAACTGTTTTTTTTTGGCACAGAGAGTTTATGAGGATTACATTATTTCAATAAAAACAGGGCCAAACTATCAATTTGATTAAATTGTGCAGGTCTGCCAGCTACACACCTCTTAAAATGAAAGTGCAGTTTATTTGAGATTCTGGCGGTATTTTACTGTGACATTACACCTGCTGGCACCCCAATGAAACTGTCAGCTTAAGTGTTAATTGGTTGTTTTTACAAAGCACAAACAGCAGAAGGATAACAATATCTACAATATCTGAACGCTTACACACCACACCTACAAAAAAAGGCTGCAAGACTATAGACTGTAAAGACTTTTTTTTTTACATTCACTCACCCCAAGGTCATTCCAAACTAATTATTTCAGTGAAACATGAGTTTAAGTGGAAAATTTAGAGATTTACAAATTTAGTCTGTTTCTCTTACAAAGCTAACGTACAGCTTCAGAAGAAATGGAACATTATACACAAGTCATGTAGACTATATTTCAGAGTTTTTTAGCGCTTTACATTTCCTAGTAACTGTATGCTTTCATCATATAAAAAGAGCCACATCAATACTCTGTCAGACTAGCTTGTTCTCCATAGAAGACAGACAATCTTACAGATTTGAAATGACACAAAGGTGAGTAAATGACAAAACTGCATCTCTTCCTTCACTTTGGCTCTTGTCACAGTGCTAGAGCATCACTCGATTACAGCATGGAAAAGTTGAGAAGCATGTGATTGTGAAAGCCCTTAAGAATCTTAGGGATTGATTGCTGTCTGGTGAACCTCAGACCTTACAGTCAGTAGCAGAGTTGAACAGGCAACAAATGCTTGAAATTCCTCAGGTCAGTAAAAGAAACAAGAGTGTGCAGGCTTTTAAAAACCACAACATTTCCAGTACACTAATAGACCGAAAAAGATGGCAACAAACTCAACAGCTGATTTTGAAAGCCATCTACCGATAATGTAAGTCAATACTTTTTGAAATCAGTCAAGTAACTTGGTGAGAGCATATAAATTAATCTGTACACACTTCACATGGTAATTAGCAAAGCCAAAGGGCAGAGATATAATATGGTGAATAAAATTTTTAAAGAAAAATGTTATTTTACATTAAAAATATTTTTGGGGGAATTTACTAACTGATAGTAATAGTTACTAGTAGTTATCTGTAATAATAATAGTAAAATCTGTACTATTTCAATAATTAGTGACAATGTCACAATGCAAAAATATGAAATATTATCTGGACATGTTGCTTGTGATCTTCACCCAAAGTATTGTTTGGAGGAAATATCATATGGTGGATCAGTCAGTGCCAGAGACATTGTGTGGTTAAACTGCATAGGTTGGCCTTTTAAAATGCAAAACGTTCCAAATACTATAGCCATGCATATAATGAGGAAACTTAAAAGTAGTGACAATTTTAAAACACCTGGACATGAATTACATAAAGTTTTTCTTAGTGGATCTTTAAAAGATATTAAAATAGAAGTCCACTCTAATTCTCACATATGACTATGCTCTTTTGGTGGCTTTTATGTCCACTTTACTCCAAAATTCAGTCTTACCCTGTGTTTTAGTCCTCTCTGTATTAAACATCTCTCTAAATACAGTTGGATATCCACCAAATAGAATTCTACCATATTAACATTTAAATAAATGCAGTCTTTTTTTAATATGGGGATTATTTCCTTGGCATCTCCTCACTTAGACATTCAGTGACAGACTGTTGATCTTGCTAGCTTTACATTTTCTGAATGACACTTCAAAAACAAAAATGAAAGTGTTGCATTAATCTTGCATTAATCTTTCATCTCAAGATTGTATTATTTTTAGTCTTTCTGTAGTTTTTTTTTTTCAAACTGCAAAATGCTTTTGCAACATTTTCTCACCACAGCAATGCAATATCACAGTTTGGGGTCTTCACGGGAAGACAATGACTGGTACTTCTGCGTTTTGGAATGGGAAGCAGATGAGGAAGATGAGGAAGATGAAGATGAGGATGAGCTGCGCCTAGTCTCTATTCCAGTGCTGGTCATTTTCATTTTACGCCGTTTTGCGAGTGGAGCATTATCAACGCTTTTAAGGAAAAATCCCTCACGTTTTCCCCGGTTAAATGCCTGAGGGTGAAGAGAAGAAAAGGTAATTGTGATGTTTTGACATTTAACACACTTAAATTATAAAGGTTAATTTTAAATGCGTTTTGTGACATTATTACATGACTATGGGTTGTTCAAACTTAAACTACAACGACAAAGTTATCTGTTAAAGAGATAAACAATATTGTTTGAAAGAGATACAAGACCTTGTAGGTGGCATTGACATAGGTGCGGACAGTTGGGCCGCAAGACTCCAAAACATCTGGAGTGCAGAGAGGGGTGGATGACATGACTCCCCCTCCCTGAAGCCAAGTGTTTTCCTTCAGAGCAGAGAGCTTCAGACGGCGCTCAGGGTCTACAGTTAACAAACCTGTGACGAGAGAGAGAGAGGAATAGGAAAGCTAGGGATAAAATTTGAGACAGGAAACTAATTTGGGAGCTGCCAATAGAAGGATCATTCAGCTACTTATGCTACTCTTCAGCTACTCTCTTCACCAGACCATCAATCCTCATCTATCTCAATTTAGATGATCAGATGACAGCTTTAATAACAAGCCCTTGTTCTGAAATGTGTTTGCCTGCGGATTACTGATGGCTGGATCAGGAATCAGTCACCAAAAATAGAGTGATTTGAAAGAATTAAAAAGTTCTGTAGAACTATTTTAGGTCATAATCAATAGAGGCTCCGAGCAAATACAAGTCAATTATTTTTATTTTTTGATCTAATTGTTTTTTAATAATTTGATGTAAAGGTATATTTCAAGATGAAAATTTGCTGGAAATTTATGCATCAAAAAAAAACCCAATTTTTGGTTTAGGCTATTGATAATCCACCTGTTAAATGGTCCCTTGCATCTGGCACATTTTTATGTGTGTTACAGAAATTTTATTAAAAGTCTATTAAAAGCATACCACTGCCATACCACCAGAACTGGTCAAATACATGTTCATAAACCAGAGATGTTATATAGCAGTGATGGACCTTTAGTACATAAAGTATATGAATGGCAGAAAGTTTAACCTTACAATTAACAGAGCCAATCACAGGAGTTGTACTTGCATAACTATAAATAGCTGGGAGCCTGAAAGGGTTCCTAATATGAATTTGTTTGTACACCCTGTAATAAATAACCACGTTAAATAACCATGTGGCAATACATGCTGTGGCTAATTCAGTTAATTGAATACACTACGAAGGTAATTTAATGTTATTATTACATTTATTATTATTTATATGGAACTTGGTCACAAATTAAAATGTAAGATTATTCATAAATAAAAGATCAGTCTGGGATCAGCTGAAAAGGTGATATAAGCAGATTAGTATTATCTAACGTCTGAGAAAAGATAAAGTATGACTTATATTATATTTTAAACGCATATTACAGATACATCCAATGCAGTATAAACTGTATAGCAGAATTTCTACTTATTGACATTTTCCACTTTAGCTGGTATATACTGTACAGCCATACCACCTATATTCTCATCTCATTCTAATATAAACTCATCAGGGATTTAATTATTGTTAAAGGCTATCACAACACATTTTACAGAAGACTAAACAGTCATGTAGGAAATGTTTTTAGTAAATGCTCGATTGGAACTCTAAACCTAATTTAAATTACACTAATTTATGTTCAATCTATGTTCAGTACATTTTCTAAATGTGGTTGGATAACTTCTGTGGGCATTCTTCCCTGCCTTGAAAAATATATATTCACCAGATAAGCCAGTTTAGATCGTTTCATTAATAGTACCTCTCACTAGATCTTTAGCCTCTTCTGACACACCCTTCCAGGCTTCTCCATCCAATGAAAAATCCCCCTCTTTGATTTTGTGCATGATGTCAGCTGCATGTGATGATGTCATTCCTTTTTTCTCACTCTGGAATGGAACTTGACCGGACAGCATGGTGTACTAACAAAACAGAATTACATCAACACACAACACACTTTTAGAAGTGTAGTCATATTTCTGAAATAAAATAAAGGTGACAACAAAAAGCTATGTTTGGTACTACAAAGCAGTAGTTCCTAACCCGAGGGTCAAAATCCCCACTAGGAGTCGCTTTATGTTTACAAAGGGTCACCAAGCTCACTGTAGTTTGAGGGTTACAGTAAGAAATATATTTAAGTACAAAAACATGATAAATCCATTTAAAATATTCTAATAATAGTGTGCAAGATATACACTACCGGTCAAAAGTTTGAAAACACTTAAATGAAATGTTTCCTATCTTACATTTTATAAATGTTATTATGGACAAAATTATATATAATATATAATTTGATTGTGCCAAAATATTAATTTCTGTTATTAGAAAATTACACTTACAGTCAGGTCCATAAATATTGGGACATCGACACAATTCTAACATTTTTGGCTCTATACACCACCACTTGTTAAGGGACCAAAAGTAATGGGACAGAATAATAATCATAAATTAAACTTTCACTTTCTAATACTTGGTTGCAAATCCTTTGCAGTCAATTACAGCCTGAATTCTGGAACGCATAGACATCACCAGACCAGGTTTTATCCCTGGTGATGCTCTGCCAGGCCTCTACTGCAAGCGTCTTCAGTTCCTGCTTGTTCTTGGGGCATTTTCCCTTCAGTTTTGTCTTCAGCAAGTGAAATGCATGCTCAATCGGATTCAGGTCAGGTGATTGACTTGGCCATTCCACTTCTTTCCCTTCAAAAACTCTTTGGTTGCTTTTGCAGTATGCTTTGGGTCATTGTCCATCTGCACTGTGAAGCGCCGTCCAATGAGTTCTGAAGCATTTGGCTGAATATAAGCAGATAATATTGCCCGAAACACTTCAGAATTCATCCTGCTGCTTTTGTCAGCAGTCACATCATCAATAAATACAAAAGAACCAGTTCCACTGGCAGCCATACATGCCCACGCCATGACACTACCACCACCATGCTTCACTGATGAGGTGGTATGCTTAGGATGATGAGCAGTTCCTTTCCTTCTCCATACTCTTCTCTTCCCATCACTCTGGTACAAGTTGATCTTGGTCTCATCTGTCATTGTTCCAGAACTGTGAAGGCTTTTTTAGATGTCGTTTGGCAAACTCTAATCTGGCCTTCCTGTTTTTGAGGCTCACCAATGG
>JAZGTK010005030.1:0-23204 GCA_036877625.1 Ambastaia sidthimunki
CCTGCTTGCCTGTTTTAGTTCAGCTAATCTATTCAGATAAAGTAGAAAGTCATATTTTACAGCTCAGTTAATGTGATAGAATATTGTAACGTAATAGAATGGCTGTACAATGCATTGCCTTTTTCACAAGGTATGAAGTCAACCAATGTTCTCGAAACATAAAGCACACATTACCCAATCGAATCAGGGACGGCTGCATTGGGCACGATGATAGTCCATCAAATGTACCTATTATTCGTTTGTTTTAAAAATGTATGGATGCATGTGTCTGCTTGTATATTAAAATATATACAAGCATATATTAAAATATATTAAATATATTAAAACAGAAGGAATAATAAAAAAGCCCCCCAAATATTGAATCTTATGTTTTGATCTAAAATGAATCATCAAGCAAACTAATTCACTTAATAGAATTAACAGAATTTAACAGAATTCACTAACTCTGTTCCTTTACACTAAACATTAGACAAAAGCCCATAACATGTTTGTAACAATTAGAATGAGGGTGAGTAAATCATAATAGATTATTACCATCATCATCATCATTATTATTATTATTATTATTATTATTGGGTGCACTATTTCTTTAAGGTATTGTATAGTACATAACCTAAGTTTGAAATTCCAGCCTTTCTGGTTCAAGAGCATCTCTAAGTCGAAACAGCAACAAAAACACCACCTGCATCTCTGTTCATGATATCTTTGCAGAGAATGTTTTGTTCTGGGACAAAACCTCTAGTAATCTGGATACAGCAGATGTCAGATACTTGATCCTGCAGAAGAATAGAATAAGAAACGAGAACGTGGATGAATAAGAAACAAAGCATTGGCATGTGTTTGGCATTTGGCAGCCACAGGCCCCATTAGTGCTGGGTCAGGCCAGGTAGAACACAGCCCAGCTGTCAGGCTAAGAGGCAGAAAGAGATGTTTTACAGAAACAGATTGTCCAGATGTTACACCTGTCTGTCCGCCTAGCTTTTGTGACCACCGTCAAACCCCCTCTGCCATAATGAGCACAAGTCTTGTATGTTTGTGAGAGTGTTTGTTTGTGTGTTTATGCATTATTCATTTTGTTTTTGCCAGGATGCAATGGTACAATGATGTGATCAGCATTTCTGTTCTTTATCGATCATTGCACACCAGGCATGTTCTATACATTCATTTGTCTCGTCTCCATCTCCCCCCGTTTCATTTTTATTTCATCAGTGGATGCATTTGGTTTCGACCCAAACTACAGCTGCAGAATTGACACTGCTTTAGATGGCCCAGCTCTGTTTACTTTCTAATATGTGTAAGTGAATTGTGGGTAAGTCACTCTTTTTCGCTATTCACCATGCAGATGGTTCACCTTAAAGGAACAGTTCATGCAAAAATGAAAATTCACACTCATGCTGTATCAAACCTTTTTTGTAATGACTTTCTTTTTAGAACCTAATTGGAGTAAAATGGTGCATATGAATTGTGCACTATACGCCTTTAAAAGCCAAAACTAATGGCCAATGTTTTATATGCAATTTTTTTGTAGGTTGTTGTTGTCCATTTCACATAGACAAACATGACATGGACAACAACACAAAGTTATCATATAAATATTGAAGGCTTAGAATAAAGCACCATATATTTTTTATTGTACTCTTTGCTGCAATGTTCATTTACTTTAATTATAAGGAAAAAACTATTTTGCCTCTTGTGTCCACTGAGTAAAGTCATGAAATAACATAAAAGTGAGTACATAATTTTGGGGTGAACTATTACTTCAATTTTGACACAAAATAGTGTCAAAATATAGTTATACCCATAGGAAAGAATAAATGTAGGCAATAAAGAAAAAAATACAATTAACAAATATTTGTTTTCCTAATGACTGTAAACAGACCAGTACCACTGTTTTCTTTTTCAAATGTCTCTAGAGATCAAACACAGTAGTTTAAATACTAACACACTACATGCACCGAGTACGACAGCAGCTGTCTTGTTTGTATAACAAACTGTCGCTGCGGTGAAGAAATATGTAGCTGTAAAATGACTGCAATATGTCAAACCTGTTTAAAATGAACATGCAAAAACAACAGAGAAACCCAACATCTAACAGCCAGTGCTGATTCTACAAACAGAAGAATGGTTTCTCAGATGTGGCTCCAACAATGCCACAACGGCACCTCACAGGACCTCAAAGCTTTCTCTGAACGCTCTTTTCCTAAGAAAATAAATAAGAAACACATTACATCTCTTTGTCTTTCCCAGGCTGAATATATTTCAATCACATTATTATAATATCAGACACCTAACTGCATAAATGTCCATCTTTGCAACCTGCTAATAGCTACAGCAGGTGTTTACCTTCATTAATTGGGATTGTCTTTGGTTTTCTGCCTGAATAACTTAATTCCTACTGGAATGGCAACAGCCACATTGTTAACAAAAGATTGTGAACCAGAATCAGGGAAGTCAAAACATCATCAATAATTCCAAGGGCAGAGCAGACCGTCTCTGTATCATTCCCTAATAACAACCATCACATTCACGCGCATTTTATGTGCTGCATGCTATCACAACCTGACAGGAAAGATAGATGTGTTGTGCATAAAACGCTGAAATAATATTCAATTTGCATGGTGGGTGTATAGCACCAGTTCAGAACTTTTTTCAAGTGCTTAAAGTCTGATTTTCAACTGAAAAGGAGAGAGTTTGTGGGATTACCAGTTCTAAAAGAACAGATGTTATGCAAATGGCACCATCAAATTGCAGTTCATCAGCCGGGCTGTAGCAAGGGGAATGATTGGCATTAGCATTGTGCTAGCTGAAGGGTGTTTACTGCGATTTCCGGCACAGTTAACTTAGCCAGTCCACGAGGAGACACATCAGGGCACATAAAGCCATAGAGGTCACAGAGTCCAGCTATACAAATGTTAATGGTGTTTACCAAAACTGAATAAGGAGGAAACGCAGCAAATTTGTTTAATTGGAGAGTCCATATGATAGGTTTGATGAACAATGTGACAAGCGTTTTGAAGTCTGAAGCACTCTTCACAGAAACCATCTGGAGAGTCACTCAGTGTGGGCAGTGTGTGTGTGTGTGTGTGTGTGTTACAAGGCTGAAAAGTTTGTTTATGAAAAAACGATTTCACCGCTTGACAGCACGACTGTCTAACTTGCCTTAAAGTACAACTTTCACTCCAAAAATCTTACGTTTATACTCTCAGAAGACAAAAGAAAGAAATGGAACAAAGAAATAAAACCTTATTGAATATATGGATTTGTGACTGTCTTATCTTTAGATGAAAGCTAAAAAGTAGCGACAAGGAAATCGCAAGACGTGGGCTGCAGTGTAAAGCAATGCAGTGCATGTTTGGATTGCATTAGCAAGGATTAGGTGCACCAGCCCACGCTAGTCAAAATGACTAACCTACTGAAGCATTCTTCACTTTTTTATTTTAAACTGATTGACTCTGACCATGTTGGCTGGTTAGCATGGTCCATTTATCCCCTGCTGGCTGATGCTTTAACTACCAGCCATTTAAAAGATAGCATCTTGATGTTGCCACTTTTATGTTATTATGTTTAAAAATGTAGATTTCTGACCGACACACTCAAAAAGACACACAGCAAACACACACACACACACATTACAAAAAAATTAACATAAAACCAATCGCTAGTATAGTTTTGATTTGAAAATAACTATGATGACAGACAGATGGATATTTCACTGTGGAGAAATACTGAATCCATCCAGTTCAGTTCTGTTATACGGTACATGTTTGGCATCAATCAAGATCTAACCTGCTGTTTTTTACCAGCTTTTAGTTAATACAGAGCTGAGGTGTCTGACATGTTTCTGCCTTATCTGTCTTATTCCTGATCTTCACTTCGACCCCTGGGTCAAACCATTAAATGTCACCATCTTGACCTGGAAAGGTCAGGGTCCATTAAAATGAGTCTTTTACTGAATTTATAAATTATTAACTGGTCCCCAGGATCAACAAGAAAAATACAAAAGCACTTAACTGTTACAAACAAGAGACAATAAGATAAAAAGAATTTCTGAATATATTTGGAGCTTCAAAAAGGCAGAGTCCCTCATGGTTTGTTCTAGCTGTATGCGGAAAAACGTTGTGTCACTGAGGTTACGGCGCATATAAGGCCCCGGGGCCAAGAGATGTGGGAAAGGACGTGTTTCGATTGTTTTCTTCTGACCTGTTATGATTCAGAGCCATGAGCGATCTCTCTTCAGCTAGTATTTATTTTCTCATTTCATTTTTAAACTGCCTTTGCCTGTTCCCTGCGGTAATTAAGATAAAATTATCTGAAGTATGGACGATTGTTTGTTGTTCGCTCTCCTCTCTCTCTGTGTTTATAGATTAGGGGAAAATACAGTTAAGATCAATGCCAAAGAGAAAATTACAAATCCATAGAAGCTCTTGAAGAGAAGAACGTGAAGACAAACAGGCATTGTGTCTAGGTGGGTGGGGTGGAGGGCATTTCAGTCCATAGAGAACTTCTGAAATGTATTTGTATAAACACCACACATTTTAAAAGTGAAGTGTGTCATTTTTGTGACACTAGCATCACCAATTGGAATTTAAAGAAATAATAAATGTTTTCGAACAGGTTTGCCAAACACTCTCCCAGACTGCCATTGATCAACAAACTCACACCATTGGTTGAGCCAGTGTTGGGCTTAATGTACAAAAATCAGGGGAATGAGTGCCACAGAACCACTGTTTATGTGAAAATCAACCTATGAACAGTTTTTTTTCTCTGCATATTAATCTGGATTAACACTGAAAAAAATACATAACCTTTAAAAAAACTAAATGTTAATACAGACACTGCATCTTAATACAGAGATCCTATCACACAAATTTATTTTAAAAATGCTGCTTGTGTTAAAATTCTGCAAATAATGTTAAAGGAATAAAGGAATAGTTCATCCATCCTCTACACACCCTCATGTTGTTCTAAACCCACATTTACTTTAATTGCAGAGTAAAAGTGATTTTTACAGAAGAAAGAAATGTATATGGCCCTATCCTTTTAAGAGCAAATGTTTGAATGTTTTAAAGTTCATAAACTAAAAAATTTATTTTGACCGAGTATCATTTACAAAATCAGAAATTCAAGACCTGAACCGAGTCCTTATGATATTCTTATATTTGCATATTCTTATACCTGCAGAGTGTGAGTGAGGGATGGGTAAATGAATATATAAATGTTCCCCTGGAGTCAGACAAATAAAGAAAAGTGGCCAAATGAGCTAAGCCTGGCGGAGGCCCCAGGAGGCGCATGACATGTCAGCTGTGATTTGGTGAGGGGTGGGCTGGGAGGAGGAGAAAGGAGCAGAGGTAGATAGAGGAAGAGAAAGATGTGAAAGTCCTGTCGACTCAAATAGCACCAACCCCGGCGTGGTTTGGGCCACTGCCCATTTGAGGCTGAGCAGGTCTGGCTGCTGCCAGCCCTTGACACACATGCTCACACACAGACATCCGTGCTTCCAAACACACAAGCCGGGAACGTACAGACACACTTGTGCGCACACAAATCTGTGGTTTCCTGGGAGACAGGAAGAGTTGGTGAGCCACCCAAAGCTTCTTGAACTGTGTCCGTGTGTACCACAAAATACCTTCACTGTCTAAAAAATTAAAACCCTGCTGAAAAGACCAACACGGCTGGTTACCTGCACATGTTGTGTTACGGGCACTTGTGTGCTTACACTGCCACCAGAAAAAAAAAACAAGTTAACACGGGAAGATCATGCTGGCTGATCAAGAATCTCTAGCTGGTTTAGCTGGTTACCATTCACTAGCTCAGAAACATTTCAGTTTGATGGAGACCACCATGACTATGCTGTTCATCCAGCTAGACCAGTGTGAACATTCAAGTAGGTCTAAACTTGTCTTTTCATCAGGGTGCCCCACTCATCTAATCAAATTCAGTGATGACCAGTCCTAAAACTGAACAGACTGCTAAAAAACGTACAGCACAACATGTGACACCAAAGGGAATCATGTAGGGGTTGAAGGAAACTCATTTTTAGCTCAGGTAAGCCTTGTGTGGCATCTGTTGCCTGTACACGGTATTCCTTTCAAAGGATTTAATGAAGCTGTAATCAGCAAGGTATCATCATTGATTTGCGTGGCTTGAAATTAGAGAGGGTCTTTTGAAGCAGAGAGCTGTCAGAGGTTGACCTCTGTCCGCACATTCCTTCAACTCACTGTTCTAATCCGCCTCAGAGACCAACCGTCTGCTTGTGTCAGACCTACACACCATCAGCCTGACAGGAAGACGGGGAAGAAAAAAAAAACAAAGGACGAGAGAAAGAAAGAGAGATAGCAAACGTCAGCAGCAAGAACCAAACCTTTAGCTTCAGTTAAAATTTGAAAAGCCTTTCTCTCTTAGAGAGTAATGAATTGTTACAGCACCACCCTCAGTTTACCCAAATGAGGGCGCTGAAGATGCAGAGAGATGAATGTGTGCTTATGTGTGTGCACTTGCTAAATGGGATGAGGAAGATAATTAAAATGCACGCCCTGTTAGTCCTGCCATAAACTAACACTGTGATTTGCAGAAACAGGGCCAAGCCCTGAGTGTGTTTTTGTAAGTATGTTTGTGTCAAAGGGTCTATAGTAGTTTGATGTCTCAATTGACCACCACCACACCCTTTGCTTGCACAGTCCAGTATTTGTATGTGTTGTTTAGTAAATTATACAGACACTAATGCATTGTACCCCTTTAAATTCATTGAGCCTATTATCTTTTTTTTATGTTTACTTATTTACACGTCTCCTGCCCACGGCTCTGTCTAGCGTATCTCCCTATACAGTGGCTTACAGTTAAATATTTATTTAAATTCCTCCATCTCCGAGGACCGGCACACTCTTACAGCGACAGGCGCTCACTTCTGACGGTAATGAAATGAGACTGTGCATTTAAAAAACACAGAGAGCAACAAGAACGAATCATAACACCAGCCTCAAATGTCAACGGCTAGTCATCGCTGTCTAATATCCCACTTAGTTCAATTTAAAGCTGCAATTCATAACCTTTTTTGTTCATTACAATTAGTGAGCAAGTACACAACTGATCAGTGTTCAGAATTGTTTTGAACCAATTTTGCAACTGTAAGATTATAATAATGATTTTTTAATTTGAGCTTCCCGGTCCAATTTCCCATTAAATGTCACTTTGACTTGTGGTAACGTTACGTCTCTGAACAGAAAGAATATCCAGCTACTAAATTGCGTGTGTGAATGATGGAATGGTGCCATATTTGTAGCTTATTCTTATAAAAATAACTCCACAAACACCTTTTGCACAAAAAGCTATTTTATGTTTTGAGATGGTGATAAAGTGGCAAACGTTTGCAACTTTAATTGTACTTACTGAATACTTTTCTTTTTGGATTTTTGATTGTCTTCTCTGTTGTAAGGTGAGATAAACAGGCCTTGTAAATTAGTTGTTGAGAAAGCTGAGTGGAAATGATTTTTTTTAACAAAAGAAAAAATTATAGTTTTGTCATTTGCTGATGCGTTTTGTTTGTTTATTCTGGTCTTTTGATACCGTTATGTGTTGCTTTCATTTTTAGATTTTAATTTTTGTTCCTGAAAGCTTTGGCTTTCCTCTAAATAGCAGGTCATGCGTTGCTTAAGAGAGAAATATGCATCGCTACACGGCTACATTTGTACATTTAAGTGGGTGTGCGAGTGATGCTGGGAAAGAACATTAGTGTCCCTTATAGCGCTGAGTGGAATGTCAAACTCAAACATCTTCGGAACGCAGGGTGACGTTTCATGCACAGACACTGTCCTAGTTCATGCAAATAAAGCCATGAATATTTTAAAAGCAATGCAAATGAGAATGCATGACAAACAAGGCTTTTAGCTGGAAATTTAATTATATGTGCAGTTGCTTACAAATGAGTTTACTTTCCTCATCTCTCACTCTCTTCCTGTCTCTCTATCGCTCTCATTTTCTTCTGTTTTTAAAGACTCCTCTGACGGCTGCGTGTTGTGATTTCAAGCAGTTTTAGAATGATATAGAAATAAGCCTATATCAATAATAAATTTCAAACACGGCATAGTTAATTTACGGTTTAAAAAACTGTCAGCTGCAGTTACAAAAAAAAGGGTTTTCATGTTCATAAACTAGAAAAAAACAAGATATATCATAAGCATACCAACCTACTGATAACATCCATAATAATACAGATGATAAAAGAATGCCACACAATGATTAAATATTAATAAAAAGTAGCTTTCCAGCAACCATGTCTAATAATAACACATTGCTAACATTAACACTATAAAAAAACTGCAATAAACACGAAAAAACATGAAATAACTAATAATAATTTTAATATTATTAAGATTATTACTATAACAAACTGTTTACAACAAACTGTACAAATACAATATTTGCTGTATATTTCTATATGTATACTATATGTATACATTTTTCACAGTATACCCTGTGTGTATTTTCCTGCCCTTATATTTTCTTACAAGAACCAAGTATGAGATAAAGAGAATGAGCCAGGCAGGAACCTGAAGTTAACATGAAGTTATAAAGTCATCCTTACAACAAGAGTACAGTGATTCACCTTGAAGAGCAGTTGAAACAAGAGAACATTCCTCCCCCCCTTCTCACACTATGGCCTAGTTTTCCATAAGGTCTTATGAGTCCTGACACTTCATTAGCAGCACTCAGCTCGAATTTTGCCCACCCAGTCAAGGTCAAGACACATTTACTAAGTCATAGCCAAGCCACCCTTTACTATTTTTTCGTCCTTTTTTCGATCAAGCATTCCTCTTTTCAGTCAGCCAATGCGACGCTGAGAAGCTTCACGGAGTTAAAGGCAAAAGTTGCTCCACTTTTTTTTGAGACAACTCTCTGGCGATTACCTTTCTTTTAATCTCGTGAAATGTCCTCAGACCAGTTCGTTTGAATCAGCTACCCTCTAATGCTGCCTTTCTCATTGCAGGTTATGTCATTACCACGGTAACCGGAGTCACTAAAAGAGTCTTAGAATGTAATTTCCATGCTTTGTGCCACTATAAAGTTTCAGAGGAGCAGGGAAAGAGCACTAATTAAGTTAGTCTGGGTACACAGGCAGGTGTCAATGACAAATTCAGAGAGGAGAAGCCATCAAAGTGTGGGGCTCAATGACTTCAAATGCTATTCAATATGCTATTTCATCTGGGTGTGAGGTATTTGAGAAAGAGAGAGATACATTTACAGCCTGGAAAAACTAAATATTCTTTAATGTAAAAATGTGTGAGGGAACATCAGCGTTGTGGGAAATCTTGTCCACATCGATATCGATGAGATGAATACTGCCTACTGGAAAAGCTCAGAACTGTTTGGCTCAGTCAATGAATTCTAATATAAAACATTTCAAATCCTTTTATGCCAATGTGAGCTGACTATCGGGATAGGTGGGCACTGCGGAGGACAGACAGAAGAGTGAGAGATCAAAGGGAAAAGTTAGAGATAAAGAGAACAAAGAAAATTGTGGATAGTTTATAAGGGGGCAGTGTTGCACTTATTGTATGAGACCAATCCATGCTGAAAGGGTCAGGAAAGTATTACAAAAAAATGCATCCACATTTATAACTACACATAGCTTTTACATAGTGAACTTGAAAATTTGTGTAAATTGAGAAAATCAATACAATGCCAGCATTTGCTGTTTCTTTCTGCTTATTAAATGCAAAAACATCTTATACAAGCAGGAAAAGGCACATGAAAAAGGGCAGAGGGATTTATGCTCTTTCAAACATCTATGCCTATGGTTGTAAAAATGGTATAGAAGTGGCTTAAACTGCTACAGTCTCTCTCACAATCTTTTGCTCCCTCTGTGTTGTTCAGAAGTTTAGTTGGAGTTGATGTGTGGCTCCAAGGCCTCGATTTTCTTGCTTTTTGCACTAATTCTGCTCAGTTAAACTCAGGGGGGAGTGCGAGAGAGAGAGAGAGGGAGAGAGAATAATAGACTAAGGCAGCTGTAAGGATTTTATTCCATACAAGTGTCAGTGCTGGTTGTGTGCTGGGAGCCAGTGGCTGACAGGGGCCTGACCATAAATTAGCCAGTAATCAAGCTTGAGTCACCTGGACATCAGTGTGTGTGTGTGTGTGTGTCAGGACAGGCATTGTGGAATGCTGGTATTATGGCCTTGAGTGAGTGTTGAATGTTGCTGAATTATCTTTCAGACAATAAATCACATTTTGAGACACAGCAGCACTCACCATTCGGAGCACATCGCCTTTAAATATATTCCTCTGTCTCTTCCTCTTTTCTGAGCTTTATCCGTTTTGAAATCTACTTCTTTTACCTTTATTTCTCTATTGTAACATGTCCAGGAACAAGCATTAGACGGCAGGTTCAACTTCACTTCATATCAAATTTGAATAATATTAAAATGTAACTTTCTAAAACCTTCCTTATTAGGGTTGTTTGTTTATTTGATTGAACTTTTTTTTAAGTTTGAACAGTATAGAAATAAATTAGAAAAACACAGAAAAATAATAACTGGGTCACTTATGAAACCCCTAAGGTTAGTGAGGTCACTTTACACTGATGAACTGTAAGATATTTTAGATATTCTTTATGTTCATTTACTTAATGATGTGACTCACGTCAGATGATTTATTTAAACAGTTTTTCACTGTACAGTATGTGCTGTTTGAACAGAGTGATTCATCAGGAGCTGTCGTGATTCACTCTTAAAGGACTGACCAATGAATGGTGTCTAGACTGTGAAGTCACGAGCGAGTGTGCGTGTCAGAAAAGACATTTTCTTAACATCGATTAAAGCGGTGTTACGTCTGTGTTCCTTGATTTGTTTGTTGCCCACATAGCTATTGCATATTTTTCACAAGTCAGATCCTGTGTGGCTTAAAACAGAAACATGACTTGACGACAAACGGATGTTTTGTTTCTGCGGTTCCATGCCAGAATCACGTCAATAAGGCATCATGGGATGTCTAATGGAGTTTAAGTACAACAGTTGTTAAAGCATTAACCTAATGGCTAAAAAAACGAAGACTGGAGGACAATGGTCTTATATTGTGCACATGTCGGCTGCTCTCTGTTTTTACAGTTTTACTCAGACTAACATTCTTTCTCTGTAAAGACTGTAAAAAGGAAAAGAAGAATGAATTTCTCTACACCAAACTCTTCTGCAATCTTTAGTGCATTTGCATTCAGTGTACTATGTTCCTTAAGTAGAAGAATAATCATCAGAGATGAAGTTAAAGGCTCAATATTCAGCTATAGATTTGGGAGAATCCACATATTTCCTGTTAGCACTTCCTGTTAGCATGTTTAAACAGTTCTGAGCACCTATATTCAGAAAGAATTCATTATTTATCTTTTACTGTTTGTCTTTTATACCCAAATTACTATGTACAATACAGTGACACAGAGAGAATGACAGAGAGAGAGAAAGAGAGAGACAAGGAGAAACAGAGCAAGGGAAAGAGTGAGAAAGCTTTTGGATCACTAGTGAATCAGTGAAAGACACTGACAGTCCAATCATTTCCTAGCTTGACAGCATCTGTCATACCTGTCATATCACTTAATATGATTTTCAGCATTGCAGTTCTCACTAAGCAGATCACTCTCCCATAATTCCTGATATACACTATTATCTCATGTTTACTCATCTATCTAGGGACATTCCATAGACTTCTATTGTTTTTATATACAGCTAGTTATAAACAATATAACCTAACCCACACTCTAACGTTAACAGAAAACTGTCTATAATTTTACAATAAAAAACTGTATTTACTATATTTTTATAGCCTTTTACAGCGTTTTTACAAATGAGGATGTCCCCAAAAGGAGACTTTTGGGTACAAATTCGTCCCTAATATATGTTTAAGTAACCTCCCTACACTTTTCTTCTCTCTCAGCAAGTCAATCTTATAATCCAAGTGATTCCAACATAATCTGAGAATATATTAAACAGCATTATGTGTGCTCCAATGGAAACAGGAAAATCTTTTATGAGCACACATGGCAAACATGGACAATATCACAACGTTTTTCTTCCAAATTAAATTGAAGAAATAGTGCAGAATCTTATATTTTACCTCCTATAACATTGTTTTAATGTTTGTTTTTTTCCAGACTGTTCAACAACTCTGTTTTCTCTGGTACTTTTGCTGTTCTTTTTTGGGTTTATTTAGATGTTTTCCATATGGTCTCAGACCTTTGAATCCAGAAGTACAACAATAAACACCAGTTGATGTGCTTTCATCTTATAATGTATGCATTTATAAGCACAGTTTTACAAATATAATTTATGACTTGGTAGTCCTAATGTACTTAATAAATCAATTATGCTTTAGCTAAATTTACATGTTCAGGTTGTGATATCTTAATTCAAAGAGCTGCTTTACATCGCCGAGTTTCCTCATCTGTTGAGTGCCTGAGGGCCAATTACCTCCTCCATTAGTGCAGATGTTTTATCCTTGATCTGTCTGGTGTGTTTGGGCTTGGAGAGGACCCTGATCTCTTTAGGACTTTAGAGAAAGAAAAACACAAAAGAAGAAATGAGAGCCTCTTTAGTAATTATTCCAGCCTGATGAGAGCTGCCAGCCATTACAGGCATATTTACTGACGCCTCGCCAGTAATGAGGACCCACATTCAGAGGACAAGGGGGTGATTAGAAAGATTTTAAGAAAGCATCCACTCTCTTTTAAGAAAGCAACACACATCACAATACAGCCGCATACACACACACACACACACACACACACAAATCTCAGCAATGAGGCTTTGTGTTTATAGAAAACAGAAATTAAATAGAGATGTTGATAAATAATGCTGATTACGCAGATGCTAATGAAGCACTATTGAATGCTTCAAACTAATCTGAAACCTCAGGAAATATGCTTTAGAAAATAATGTACTGCATTGGTATGCGCTGTTGCACAATTAGAAAAAAATGTATAGTATATATAGTTAATATACTATACATTATAGTATGTTAATAATTGTGTATACACAGTTCACATGGGGTGCGTTTATTCAGGTGCAAGACGCAAGTTTAGTTGCACCTGTTCCCCAGGTGGCCCTTGGCACTCAAACTCAGGTGTGCATGAACTGAGGTGGCCATCGGGCGGGCATGCTCTAATAACTCACAGCCTCCTTGACAGACATGAATGCCCTGAAAATCAACGCATCCATCTTTAAATGTCTCCTTACGACAGCCCTGAGAGAAACATCTGGACATTTTTTATTTTTTTCTGTATTCACTACAATACTATATTCCTTTCTTCATTATTAATGCCAACAGGTCTTCTTGCTAATAGCCAATACTGACATATTTGTGTGGATGTTTTAACTCTGAAATCCCTATTCATAAACTTGCATTTTCATTTATGATACATTTCATGATGCAAACAAGAAAAGCTTGTACATAATTGTGAGCAAATGAGAACCAATAGTATTTAACCCCATAATTAACTTTCCTGAGTTACACATATTTTCCTTCTCTGTTATGGAAAAGGACAAAATCCACCTTATGTAAAGCAATTACTTTACATATTCGTCAGCTGTCAACTTAAAGTGGAGACTAGATTCTAGACCAGAATCTAGAAGAATCTAGACACAACGTCTAGATCTAAACTAACAATAGTTAACAAAAATACAATAGGAAAACAGAGGTTTTTCTGTAATTGAGATTTGCTTTGACATCTGACAGCCGTGCCAATCCAATCGTTTCATGTAACATGAGGGGGCAGTGCCTTAGTCTGCAAGCTCATGAATCTGAAGATTGTCTCAGCATCTATTGCAGGCTAATGAAACGAGATGAAAATGAGTTTGTTTTTGGCTCGAGATAACAGGCCATGTCATTCACATGCAAACCTCCTCTGAAACGTCAAGTCTCTTTGATCGCAGACATGAAACAAAAACTATAACAAGGAAGACAGTCGGTTGTAGTGGGAGATGAGCTAATTTGGTAACTCTTTTCATGTCTGTTTGAGTGTATGTGTGTTTAGAGACGAAAGATTGAAAATATTAAGCAAGTCAGTTTCGAATGATCAAATAAATGTCAGAGACAAATTATCAGACAAAGCAAAGGGCAATAAGATACAAGTCCTCATCCTTACTTTACAAGAACCTGTCAGCTGATACAAGGCTAAATAATGACCTGTTGTAGGTGGGTTTTAGTACAGGGAGCACAGCTAGCATGTCTGGCTAATATGTATCCTGTAGCTCATTTGGTAGAGCATTGTGTTAGTGGCGCAGAAGGTTGTGGGTTTGATTTCCTGGGAGCACATGTACTGGCAAAATGTATAACTTGAATGTACTATATATATGTGTGTGTGTGTGTGTGTGTGTGTGTGCTTCAGTGTCTAATATCAATGGTTAGGCAAACCTACAGGTGCTCAAATTTCAAATGTTTGCCTAATGAACCTCATATGGTATGCACAGATCCAAGTATGCAAATGTATTTTTGAATAACAGAAACATTGAATATTTAACGACACTTTGCAAAACTATTGCCTGGTTTTAGGGCAAAATATGTACTTCCTGCCAACATTCAAATAGGTCACTGCACAGTCCTACGGATTCTCATATTTTATCATGTTTCATATCTGACCTCATCTGGCATATTTTTGCTGTCTACAGATTTTATCACCGGAGACTGGAGATCAGAATTGCTGCCAAACATACTTGACCTTGGCAAAGCAGTGGGCAACAGACAAGCACGCCCGCCTTCCACCGCTTCCTTTGGCTTTGCTCCATGCCTGATGCTGCTCTAGATTGGCATGACAGTGCCCTGCCTGGCACATGCTTCAGGGT
Source organism: Ambastaia sidthimunki (assembly GCA_036877625.1). NCBI lineage: Eukaryota > Metazoa > Chordata > Actinopteri > Cypriniformes > Botiidae > Ambastaia > Ambastaia sidthimunki. The sequence continues at coordinate 14,820 of JAZGTK010005030.1, forward strand.
GGAAGTGCACAGTGCCATGCTACAGTTCTAATGCCAACTTAGCTCCAAACAAGCTTTGATTATAAAGTGTGTCAAAACATGTACACAGACAATTCAGCAATTATTATGTGGAACAAAACATATGGCATATACAACACTGAACATGAAAGCAACAGTAGCAAAACAAGACCAAAAACACTGATGACTCATCTTGCACTTATGGACTTAACCAATAAAAATAGTGTCTAGAATGTGAATGCCCCTCCCCCTCAAGGCAACCCATTTCTGACTAGCAACAGCAAACAGAAAATCATTGTTTATAGCTGTAAAGTAAAGACTACTGGCTTTATATAAAAATTAATACTCAATTTCCTATTTCAAAAGGAAATAAAACTACACTAGGCTTCCATGGGGTCTTTAACTAAGAGTGGAGAGCTTGAAATTTTTGTTATACATTAGAAATAAAAAAGCAATTACAACAAATTAAAATGACTGCATGAAATTGATACCCCAGTATCAAGTACATAAACTAAGCTTTAAAATTTGAGGATTAGCTCTTTTGTCTTCCACATTCCACAGCCTTTCACACTGAGCTTTCAGACTGTTGTTTACCATAAAAATATAATTACTGCAACTTACCAATTAGGCTTGAATTATCAAAAATCTTCAGCAACAGTAATTTAAATGAAAGCAGTAAACAGCAGTCTGCCTCAGAGTTGCAGTTACAGAAAGTAAAATAAAGTGAAACACAGGCATTTGTCAAAAGCATAAATTTGCATGTTCGCCTCAGATTTGAGAAAGGAATTTTTGACAGGAGAGGCATTCACAAGCCACATCTTAGCCAAGTTTCAAATGCCATGCTAATTTAGGCCCTCCGAAAATAACAACTTCCTTTTACACAAATGTATTCTCACTGGTTACCATTTCAACACATATATTTTTTGCAAAATGTGGGAATTACAATGGTAACAATACCAGTGAAGAGAGAGGAAAAGCAAGGCAAATTAATTATAACAGCGTAATTTTTTTTTACTCCAAGTGTATACTTATGTTCTTTTGTGTATAAATGTTACCACCTTTCCTTCTCTATCTGTCCATATATCTATCTTTCTTTTTCTCCTTCCCACTCTGAATGAAAGATGGACTAACAAGAAAATCATTTAGACATAGTGAATGACTGAAAGAGAGGCTGGTGTGCCTTCAAGATTAGATTTCTGTGCTTTCATTTAAGCTTGAAATCCAGCCAACCTTATGTCTGATGTGGAAGAGTTTGAACAGCCCTTTTCATATGCCTGATTGTGTTTGAACACGTTTGCCAGTTACTTAGGAGTCCAAACTAAAATGTTCATTTCATTTTGTGTGTGTGTTCACGTGTGTGTGTGTGTGCTGTCTGACACTAAGTAGGCTGCATAAGTGAGCTTTCCTGGTATAAAATAAAATCATCATATGAATCTCTCACGCTATCACCCACGCATGACCTGCGCTCCCCATGATTGCATAAAAACACCACTTAAAATGGACGCTGCTGTTCTTGCGATATCAGAAGTATACATTTGGACAAGATTAAACTTAACAATGCTGTCTGTCGATGCAGATGAGACAACAGCCCGCCTCGTTTTGTGATCTGAGTAAAATCTTACTTCTGATCTTTAGAAACGAGTGCTCAAGCTGAAATTCTCCTGCAGAGAAACCATTTTACTCTAAGCTCCAGCTTTTTTCCTTTGAGACATTTCCGATTCAAGTTACGGATTTATGTTTCATTAGCTTTTGATTTCTTAAAGCAAAAAACATTGCTAGGTGCTGCCTTCCAAGAGATTAAAACAGCGCTCAGCTTCCCAAAACAGCCTACAGGTTTAATTTAAAGAAAGCATCCACAGGAATAATTAAGCTTAATTAACTGTAAACCATAAAAAATATGGAATATATATTTAGATGTTGAATATACTATTTAATATATAGTTGGTGAACAGTAGGTTGATGAAGCAATCAATAGCGTCAAATCAAATCAAGGGTTGCATTATGCATTGCTATGCTAGGAAATATTTATAACAATGACCAACATGGCAAATGCAGCTACATAATTACAATGTACAGGAATATGCATCCAGGCAAACTGTGACTAGTATTAATGGCACACTGCATCACCAAATGGTCAATATGTGCATTTTCATCTGGAACATGTGCTTTTTAAAGTGCTTGCTTTTCTGCAACAAAATACATTATACTAAAAGATTCCCAGTCAGCTATTAGAATGACACTGCACATATTTTTGTTACAGTTTTGATTTAAAATGCATGTGAACTCAGAATGAACCTGGCTTTTGAGTTTTGAGTTTGTTTGTTTGTTTATTCAAATAGAAATATTTGATAATTGAATAATAGAAAGAATTGTGTTTACGCAGACCTAATGCTACAGTAACTTTTGCCTTTCCACAGACTCGGTCTGAATGGTGATCAGTGTTCATGTGAAAAATGTAACTAAAATACTTTCAAAATATGCATGTACAAAAACAGCTCAGTACTTTCTAGAAGTCACACCCGTTCCAAATCATTCTGGCCACATACATGTGCCTCCTGGAATCAGAGATTTGCTTGTTACTGAAGCTGACCACATCTCAATCAGAAAAACAGCAGACATATTTTGCTGGGTTTTTGAGCTGCGGTCCTCTTGAAGCTCAGCAGCAATTAAAGAGATGGCTCTTAAACAGATTGCTGTAAGAGGTTTTGAAGTAGCTGTATGGTTAGCCTTTCCAGCAGGCTGCACTTTATAATTCTTTGCACCGAGTCTTCCCCTCAGTGGCAGGCCACTATATCACCAAACCTTTCTATAAACCATGTGTGTACGTTCACTTTACCAATCGAGTGGCGCGTGAGACTAACTGAATAGACTGAAAGCATTTTCGTTTTCATTTCTGAGTTGCTTTTTTTATTTTTTATTTCTTTCCTTTGCTTCATTTGGTGAGGGAGGGTTAGCGGGCATGCTAGAAATGAAGAGGAAGTACGTGAGAGGAAACGGCGGCAATGAAAGTGAATGAGGTGTAAAGACATAACTGTTCAGACTGCGACCTTAGGCCATTACATAAGAATTACTTCTAACAGGGAAACGAATGTGAGTGAGAAAGAGAGTGAAAAGAACACAATGTGTGAGATGTAGGACTGACTGAAGGCATTGAACAGGTGATTGGTTTATGATATAATGAGGTGAATTTTCAGTTAATGACAGAGATTGGTGCCGTGTTTAATTGAAAACTTATTTAAAAGTGTGTGTGTAAAGGGGTCAATAAAGAGACTTTAGGTTAAACAGGTGATTTGATTATGAAAATTATGAAACCACGTTTTTAATCAAGTTTTTTCATGATTCAATTGACATCATAGAATGACATGGACAGGCAAAAGAAGAGTGAGAGTGCAAACTACATTTAACAACAAATGGAGGATGTCCTTCAACATCCTCCATTACTCACAGATTAATAACTCTCTTTTCACACGGTTCTCATCGAGATGTTAAGATGACTATAAATCCATTTCCAAGGGAACAGATAGAAGTTTAAAAGAAAACCTAATTTTTAACCATAGGAAAACGGTTGTTTTAACCTACAGCAAAAAAAGAAAACACTGATTTAGAATGGAGCAATCTGAGCGATATTTAAGACTTTTTTTTACACTTGTTTCGAAACACTGAAATGAATGTTCACATTCATGCTACATCCATGTCCTGTGAGGACATCAGCAGCATATTTAAACAGCTCTAGAAATGAAGCAAAGAGCTGAGAAAACATGGCATCAGAAGATGGTGTTGGCAGCTGACCAGAAGCTTTTGGAGAGCCTCTCTCCCCCTCTCTCTCCTCTCCTGTCTGCTGTCCCTCTTGGGCACCAGAGCAACAAACAGCCCGAGTTCTGACAGCTGTCATTCAGAATAATGACACATCCACGCACCTTTGAGTTGTCAAAATAACCCCGTACACAAAGGCAGAAAGAATGGCAGAGCAATAATAAAGGATGGGTAATCTGACTTGTGGATTGGAGAGAAATTGTGTTTGGATAAAGTAACTTTCAGTCCTGTCTTAGTTTTTAATTCCATTGTTGTACAATAACTCACTTGTCTAAGAGTTTCAGAAAAGATGGCACAGACCTTTCATCACATCTGACATCTCGAGAACAAACGGGAGGTGGAATAAAGGCCCCTCGTTTTCCTCGCAAGAGTTGATTCCCCTCCAAATCGATTTTCTCAGACAACATAAGTAGTTCTCTCTATTGAAATGAAGAGAAGTTGTCCCTCTTTTCTCTTCACTTACAACTCCAGCCATTTCTCCTCGCTTTCCTGGTGTCCGGTACCCCTGCGCTTGTGGCAGCTACGAACAATCAATCAATCACTATAACTGAACTGTCTTTCTCTCTGTATGTCTCTTTCTGTCTCTCTTTTCCATCAGGCCAGAGCAGATCCCTCTCTCTGACAACAAACACAACAGATGAAATGCAATGGACGGTTAATTCAACTCAATCAAACGCCACATCTCTTGTATTGTGCATTTGTGTGTATTCCCTTTTGATGAACATTGCCTTTTTATGCTCCTAATCATAACTGCCCCCAGGTTTTTTATTGATTGGTTACCCCTCATAAAACACCAAACCGCAATTAAAATCAGGCCACTAATGGCATATTGATTCAACCACATTACCCCATTGCCTTAACGACTTAACCATGGGTCACCTGACAGTAACTACCATCTACTTAACTTTATAATCGGGCATGGTTTATTGCAAACAAGCAATTAGGCTGCAACACTCAGGCACAGAGATATTGTACACAAAGAAAAATTAAACAATGTGCGGCAGTAACTTTGAATGGCTGTACATAAAATGCCAGGAAAAAATGGTGGAGAAAATGTAGAGACATGTAGCCACGATTTATATATAGACAATTTCTCAGTAAAACGCAGTATATCGGTTCTGCTAGCTAGAATCCTAATTTACTTTATACTAAGTGCCTCAAAAATACCTATGATTATCTTTCAGTAATTTGATGACACTGATCTGACAAGCTCAGAGAAATACAGTGATTATTTAATTCTCAAAAGTAGTTCTAAACATGACTAACAGTTTCCAGATGGACTGTTTAAAAAAAACCTTGTGTGACCTTTTAACCAGAAGTCACAAAGTCAGCTAATCACATTACAGCCAGATCGAGAAAGTACTTTCCAGTTTTCGTTAACAAAACAGACGGCAGTCCAAGGGGGTGTCATCTGAGGCAAAAACCACCTCGTGACTAGTTAGAACATGCTGTATCTTTTTTAATATTAAAAATGTTTCCATATTCTGGAAGGGAACAGTAAGAAGACTTGTGTTCGTGAACAAATGCCTAAGGAAAATCTGGACACTTCTAATAATATGAGTTTAATATTACTCTCCACCTCCCAAATCCATTTCCTTTCAGCTCACTGCTGATCTCTGTCTCCCTTTCTTTTTCTTTCTACCTCTCCTTCTCATTTTCTTTTTGCACATTATTGTTCTACTCTTTTGGGGGTGAGATACAGGATTACAAAGCTTACATAAATATATACACAAAAAGAGTGAAGACCACAACCTGTGTGCGTGTGTATCTGTATGTAAGCTTTTGTTTGCTCCCAAGGCGAGTGAGCATACAAGTGTGTGTGATGGATTTCTCCATCTTCTTGGTTCCCCTGAGGCGGTGGAAACCCCACTTTGGAACAACTCTCCCTCAGGTCAACTGTGTTCTTCAAAGGTTAAGCTCTCTTTTGCACTCCTCCACTATTTTTTATCTGTGTTCCTGTTTCCTGTTTTCTCTCTCCTGTTTTAGAAACAGTAAAGCACAGTTAGTGAGAAATGAATGAATAAGTGGCTGAGTAAAAACAGATATGACAGCTTACAGTTTGACCAAGTGAGAAACATAGCCTTGCTTTTTAGATAATGCACCTAGTGACAACATAATGAACTTCAAATCCCATGATGCCCAGCGCTAACCTCATTGACTCAAAGTGATTAGGCTTTTATTGCATATTTTATGCATGGTGGAGGAATCGTACGTGTGGACTATAAAAAATAAGCAGAATGGAATAAGAACTGGTTATTATCAGACCTAGTTCTAACGGGGAAAACCCGAGAAGGATTATCTTCACTCCAGCGTACAGAGATCAATAGAAGCTCTATCCTTGTTTGATGGCCTGGACTATTGAGCTTATTCTTCAAATGTCAACCGCTGGTCTTTTGCTGTTATCGGACGGGAGTTATTGAACCATAGCCTGTGCTAGCAGGTGCTATAGATCTCTGGGCAGGAGTTGCATCAACACCTGGGAAATAGCATGTGGGGACACCAGCACTCTATCTGTCCTGTCCTCTGTAGAATATAGTCATCACTTTGAGGGGAAAAAGACAGCTGCTTACCTTTACTAATCAACCAAAGGTTTAGAAGCATTAAACCACAGAGAGAATGTCACACGCAAGGTCAACATGACGAATAATGGTGGGATGTTTCCGACACATGACTCTTTCCAACCTCTGTGCAAGCAAGGCAATTAAAAGTGTGTGTTGATGTGTGTTTGTGTGGTTCTGTCCGGCATAATTCAGGATTAGCCCTCCAGCATCTGGACTTTAGCTAATTAGATCACCTCTACACAACTGCACATGTCTGTGTGTTAGCGCGGTCTGCATGTTAAACAGCATGTACACCAATAATTGGGGATTACCATGATAATACTCAAGCAGGGTTTACAGCAGCATTACTGTGGATAATAAGTCATTGTCTCTGGACTGAATGTCTCATTTGTATGTGACAGCAAAAATGCATGATTGCCAAATGCCAGAGTAGTATTGCACACGCGGATATTCGTTCTCAAATTTTTATTATAACATTTGACCCATCTTCTGAATTAAAAAATGAAAAAGTGAAAGAATTGTGCCAACACAATCAACCTAAATGTGAAGTCTGCTATTTAACTCTAAATGTAATCACTTAAAGTACAATTGACCCACATTATTTAAATAAATAAATACATGGAATAAATCTATTGCACTGAAACTTCATATCGACAGAACTCATTTTAAAAAAGCAGCAGATGATCAGAATCTAGATTTCATTTTAGTAATGGTAGATTATAATCTCTCTGGGTTTAATGTTTGTGAACATTGTTATTTTTGTCTCTCCGGCGTGGATATCCAGCACTATTGATGTAAGGATGAGATTATCTTTCGGATGCTGGGTCGCCATGGAGATTACAAAGCCACTACTGAGAAAGGAATTGCACTGGTAATGTGTATTTGTTTTAGACCAGTAATGTGGAACCGGGGCTGCAGTGTAATCCATATCAATATTTCTAGTAACAAAATTGTCACAGAATGTAATACGTATTGCGTTTCAGTATCATGTTTTCGTTTGTAAAATGAAGCCATTTTATTTCCTTTTTATGAACAGTAAGAAGGGAAGTTGTCTAAGACATGTCTCATAGCTAGATACACAACACACATACCCAAGTACTATTTGCTGTTTACCCTGTACCAGAAAGGTGTCCCGCTTTTGCCTGACATGATGGCCTTTTTATGGGTAGGGTTAGTGTTTTGTTGGTCTGTCAGGCACAAAGCAGGGCACCTTCCTGCAATGTATCTAACTTGCCCTTAGGCACATTTTAATTCAGGACAAAAATAGTAGATAATCTGTACATTTTGACTGATTATAAAAACGTTCTATCACTGTTAAAACAAAACCTACACCCTTGGAATTCTAGATTAATTCATCAAGTTGATAAGTTGCTTGGAAACCATAAATTGCCTACGGTTAGGCTAATGAACTATTTACCAGTGTGTCATAACCCAGACTGTTCAAGAGACATTTGTTCTCATCTCTCTGCATGAACACTTATAATAAGATGAGTTTACAAGCCTACAGATGAAACAAGAAAAGCTCTAACCGCTCATGCATGCAATGTCACAAAGTGCCTCCTGCTTCTAGTCCCCTCTTAATGTTCCTGTAATATTGTTAATGCGTTGTCTATCCTTAACTACAATCTGATCTACTTTGTTGTTGCAGAGTTGTATGAGAGAAGCAGTGGCCGGCTGAGCACAAAGCCCTGCGTCTGGATGGTGGAACTCTGATTCAGACACACAGATTCATGTCAGATCTGGAGCTTTAATCATCAGAGTGCCCCTGCGCTCAGAGACACACACCTCATACCGTCCCCTTCAAATGGACGCAGACCCACAGCCCAACTCAATTCAAGCACTATGGATTATGGTAATCCAACCGGCCAAGGGTTAGAGGAAGAGGGCGATGGGAGCTCATTCAATCAAGAAAAGGAATGTGAGTGTTTGTGTGCGTCCTGTTTGTTTGACCTACTTTAACCACCAGAATAAATACATGCATGAATTACATCTGAATTTGATAAAAACAGACAAA
>JAZGTK010005031.1:0-20929 GCA_036877625.1 Ambastaia sidthimunki
GTTTTTTATACTTATCTATACTTACAGTGTACTGATTAATTTTACCACATACTGTTGTAAGTGCATACACACACAGTGCTGCTTAAAAGTTTGTAAACCCCTTAAGCTGTTCCCCCCTTAAGAGTTTTCTGTTGTTTTATATGTTTCTGATGTTTGTTTAGAAGGAATTTTGTGAGTAGCCAAAAAACTACATGAAAGATTAAACTATTGTATTTGCAAAAGTAAGTAAGTCCCAGCTGAATTGGTAAAGTCAAGCGGGTAATTCAGATTCAGGTAAAACACATTTGGGTGCTTAATTAATCAGTTAAGGAGTCAAACAATGCCAAGAGGAAAGGAGATATCCGAGGACATCAGGAAGAAAGTGGTGACAGCCTATCAGTCTGGGAAAGGCTATAAGACTTCCATCCACTGTAAGACAAATCATCTACAAATGGAGGGCATTCAACATGACCACAACTCAAAGGATACCCATCAAAACTATCATCAAGAAGCACCAGAAAATAATAAGGTATGGGCCAACCCACACATCACCTCTAGAGAGTTGCAGACCTCTCTGGCAACATCTGGGGTAAATGTACATGCATCTACAATCAGACAAAAATTGAACAGACATGACATTTATGGGAGGGCTGCTAGAAAGAAGCCTCTGCTCTCAAAAAAGAACAAAGGTTTTATTTCATCCTTGCCAGAGAGCATTCGGACAAACCAGACCTTTTGTAAATCCACTCTTTGGACAGATGAGTCCAAAATAGATTTGGTCATAATCAAAGCCACCATGTTTGGAGAAAAGCCAACACTGAATTCCAGGAAAATAACCTTTCCTTGAAGAACAAATTCTTGAAGAGAATCTCCTGCCATCAGTCAGAAAGCTGAAGCTGGGCCGAAAATGGGTTATGCAACAAGATAATGACTAATGATCTACCGATTTATTGGGCGGCCGATTTATCGGGCCGATATTTGCGTTTTTTTATTTGTATCGGCAAATACAAATATGATTGACGGACAGGCGCCCACTGGCAGCTCTGTGTTGCTGGAGACACTGCAGTGCACGTGCGCTGCCCCTCCCCCACTAGCAAAGTGCCGGAGCTGCGTCAACTTCAAAACAACTGTAAGTTTTAAACGTTCAAAGCATCTTTTAACTGTTTAACTCTCTCTTAGCTGAAACATTGCCATACACTTAAAAATTGGAAACACGAATACCAAATGCATGCTATGTGCTTGCAACTATAGCAGCTATTAAGCAAGTTTGTGGGTCAGAATGGAAAATGGGAATGCCGAATGCCTCGTCTATAAAACTGCTTGCCATTGTATTTAGGGAGCTGCAGACGTAGTTGTAGGCTATGTATGCATAGCTGTTACGAACATGGGTCACAGGATTAAATAATGCTGATGTTGTCAATTCAGTTCCGTGGTATCTGTGGGAGTTTCATTCAGCGACCACCAGACTGAGGTTTGGACGCGTGTTGTGTGTGTGTCTCTCCTTACTTACAGCGGGGTGGAGCAGCCATCGCAGCGATATCAGAGCGGAGCTCCCCCTCAAGAAGCGCTTTTTTCATAAGAAAAATGTTTTATAAGTAGTTGAATATTAATTCATTTTAACGTTTATGATGTACCGGACATAAGTGCACCGTGTAGACCGTGTTTAGACGCCAGTTTGGGCGTATGTATGTCTCACTCATCGGGGCGGAGCAGCCATCACAGCCATATGAGAGCGCTGCTCCACCTGAAGCAGAGCTTTTAAAACCATGAGAGAAATGTTTGTACGTGGTTGAATATTTATTCCTTTTATCGTTGATAATACAGTTTAGAATAGAAACTTGAACAATTGCTTAATGTGCTTCCGAGTTGTAGATGTTGATGAAAGCCTTTTACCCTTTTACAACCATATGCACCCTATCCATATGTTGCACACAAAATTTGGGTGATATGAATGTAAGATGATGGCACAAGACTGATACTGATCTGTGTTTTTGTTATTCTTTTTAAAGAAATGGCTGAGCAGAAATCCAATCCAGTGTGGCGGCACTTCAGTGAGCTTACTCCAGGAAAGGCTTGGTGTGCTATATGTTTTTTGTTTTGTATTGCTGTTTACACTTTCCTTATCTTAGGAAAGCCATTTGCACTACAAGAGATTATGTAAGTTAAGCGCACTAAAACGTAGGCCTAAGCATTAAATGACTAGGTGGGAAAAAGGTTACTTTTAAAATTAAGTATAGTACAGTCTGCACTTTATTATGCTGCTTGCTTGTTGCTACTGTGTGCAATACTGTTATTATTTTATTTATGCTTAAGTATTTATTTTCAAAGAATTACTTGAAGAATTAAGAGCACTGAACTTTTTATTTTGTTTTTATTTGAATGTATGTTTGATAAAGTTTAACAAAGATTAAGCTGTTAAATGCTACATTACTTGTTCTACCTCACCTTTCTCCCTCTTTATACTATTTGTTAAATATTGTTTTAAGTTCAATAAATGTTTCTTTTTTTGAATTGAGACTTGTAACATTTGTTATTGTGTCATTTTTATGATGTAAATTGAGAGAGCAAACGCAGCATCGGCTCCAAATATCAGCTCAAGAAAATCGGCCGTTTGTATCGGCCGTCCATATCGGCCATAGGCCAAAGCTGATGGGAAATAAAAATTTGGTATCGGCATCAGCCCTAAAAAATCCATATCAGTATATCCCTATTCTTGTGTATCTTGTGTTTTATGACTCTATGAAGTTTAGACAAGACACGCAAGAAGCAAAGATATTTAATCAACATGCTTCCATAGCTGAAATCAAGTCATGTATACATTTGCCCCAAAAGTTGTGACGCTTGGTAAAATGCAAATAAATTCAAAAAATTTTATTCAAAATAGGGCTATACTAAATGTTTAAAGTAAGACATTTTACTATTTACTATCTCCTTTTAAGTGAGGAGATGAGTTGCTGAAGTTTTTCCGATCGGAATGTTGTCCCATTATTGCCTGTTGTAGGATTCCAGTTTTTTCAGCCAAATGTTTTTGTTTACAAGTCACCCACCACTGTTGCTAGAAGGCGAGAAAAATTTTCCAACAATGTTTAATTGTACTGGCACTATGCTGGCGTTATTTTTGTACACTGGTCTGCTCACTTTGTTGCTGTCTGCCAATTTAACAGCAGCTCTGTATAAACACATGCTAAACTTTATGCAATAGCGGCCCGAATAAGTTTTAGATCATCAGGCCTAACGCCTTCGTTAGATGAATACGTGACACTGGCATCAGAAGAACGATCACTGTTTGAGCATGTGAACTGTCTTTAGACGTTTAACTGTACATCAGCTGTAATGTGTAAAAGTGTGTGTGAGGCTGGTTTGTCTTCATCAGTCGCCATCTTGTTGGCTGCAGCAGCAGGCCGGGAACACACACATACATATTTCATCATGAGCTGAAGACAGTAAAGCGCTTTTAAAACGACCACAGCAATAACATTTTCCTCGGTACAGTGACAAAACAAAACACACCGAGGCTGTTCTTCCTCATTCACACACACGCTTCAAACTAACACCTCTTTAAGGTAATCCGGTTAATTCAAGCACATTTAAGACCATTAAAACACACAGAAACAAATGACCCTCATTGTATGCGATCGATTCACATCCACAAACACACTGACAAACTGTGAACAGTTTATTGTGCTGATATATGACAGTGTACAGTGAAGTGAGTGATTTTCACTCTTTATTTACTCGTCAGCACACATCTATAGATAGAGGTTTGACACATCTAAAAAAGAGCCAAGACTAACTCAAGTGTCAATATAATGCTATCGTGTGGGTGACTGTGAGCTTCTTTTTGTGTGAACGTCACCGCTAACAACACAAGAAAACGACATGAAGACAGCAGCCCATCTCCAGCACATGACCGTGATTTGAGGAAGTTAACACACTAAACCAGTCATGTGGCCCTGTCAGGACTTTTGAACGGCATATATTGAGAATATATGTAGCATTACAGGCGTGTGTGTGTTCAGTCGCTGAAGCCCAGCGCTCGTGTGTTATTAACACAGACCTGTGTTCAGCAGGCGCAGTTTGTTGTGTTCCCTTCATTGACTGGAAACGACTGGAAACAACGGACACATCCACTGCTGCCAGGCCGGCAGACGGTCCGTTAGTTAGTCAATCAGTCCTCGAGCCTGCTGCACAGCCCTGCGCCTGATGCAAATTAACGGCCGCTGCAGTCAAATGTCCTGCGGTGAACGCGGCGCTTCCGATTCAGCCCGTCTGGAAGTCCAGCGCGGATGATGGACTGTCGTCTCAGGCTCGCGCTCTAGCCATCAGACGGCAAATGGGTGCGGTGACCCTGTTCTCAGGGCTGGGAAACCCCACGTTGCGCCTGCGTCATCACGCACGCCGGTCCAACAGGCAAGTGTTGATGACTTTGTTGCTAGATTTAGGTATTTTTCAGAGCACTTAAGCAACAAAAAAATATATAGCGACAAATCTAGCGACTTTTTGTACAAAAAAGACCACAAAAAAGACATTAATACGTGGTAACGTCATACTATGTCGTCCCCACAAAATATTAATTTGTGGGAACGTGATCTTTTTGGTTGCGTTTACACTGGCACAAAAAAATATTTGTTTTACCCACATCTGACACAGATCGGAATTTGTTGCACGTATGTAACCACAAAAGTACGCACGTGAGGCGATTTTTCATAACCGATCTGAGCCACTTCTATCTGCGTTTTGACCAGTTTTGAGATATTGAGGTTTAAAGTTTTTGCATTACATTGTAAATACAAAAACTGAACTTTTTTGTTTTTCAAATTAAACACCCAAAATGCATTTTTTAAAATAAAAAACCTTTAATAGTGTCAATAAGTTATATCAGAGTAAGAATATGTCAATAACTCAATTTGACAAAAATGTCAGATAGAACCTTATCATTCTAAGGTAGCGACATATGTACGGTGGCCAAGAGAGCTCAACGCGCTGCAAATACATTAAAGCTGTCTTTATAATAGCAGCATTAAAAACGCTTTTTTTGTCTTATTAATTGCTGTTGGGTTCTTTTGTCGACTTTTGAACAGATTAATGAGCAAATGTTCATCCACAGTTGGAGGGTCAATCATGGCGCTCATATTAGTGAATGACTGAAATCTTTTGGCTGAGAGATGACACGCGCATTGCATATGTGTAAACATAAAAGTGTAAACAGGCAGGCCAAAAAAATCTGATATGGACTTAAGATCAGATCTGAGCATTAAGACTTGCAGTATTTTGTTAAGGTAATAACATCTGTATGTTGTGGCTACGAAATGTGAAGTCGGTCCCTCAAGATCCTGTGACCATTGTTGGCCAAATATATTTGGATATATCCTTATGGATATAATATATTTGGATAGATACTGCTGCTGTTTTTAACTTTGGTTTTTTTTATCAGATTTGGAAATTGGTTTTAGTATAACAGCTTCTAATTATATTTCATACTCGTTTTATTGTGTGATGACAAAATGAGACCAGCTTTATTGAGCATTCGGTTGTATTAAAACACAGAATGTGAGCATAGAGAGTAATACCTCGTTCACACGTATCGCTACTCGCACATTGCTAAGCTATAACCGTCAATAGAACGTGAATGTGTTCTAGCGATATGAGGTGTGGTTCCTACTAGCAGCATCATCATGTCTCAGGAGCAACTAATAGTTGCCATCTCCCACCAGCTGTTACGTGCGGTGCTGGTTTCCCGAGCACGGAGCAAAAACGGAATAATCAAATAACTTCTTTTAATAAAGACATCCAAACGACACAGGGAATCCAGGAAGTAGACAAGGCACTTGGACCACCTAACTAAACACATGTACTAACGGTAGAACGGAAAATGAACACAGAACTAGGACCAACTTAAATAGCAAAACACACTAATCACAAACAGGTGAAAGAAATTAAATAGGCAGGCACAGGAACTCCAAATAAGGAAATAAACGTGGGGAAAACCAAACAGACTGAACACGGTGGTGATACAGACATAGACATGGGACAAAACCAACTAAACAGTTCATGGGGGAAGTAACACCAGCCAGAGCTGTATGATATTACCCTCAAAAATTATAAAAACAAAAATAAAAAGCACAACGAACGAAGATATAGGTAATCGCTGTGCATTTATAGGCACATATTTCCTGCTAGAACGTTCATTATTGGCGGCAATAGTGCTGATTTGTTGGTTTGGCGAAACGTTTAGCCAGTTATTTTTAATATAAAAATATAAAAATACATTATGGAATAGCTTGTGATAAAACTTAATGATGCTTTCTGGATTGTTGGCCAGGCCGTAATTGTTTCCCACAGACACTTTTGCAGTGGAACGCAAACAAGCGGAAAGCCATGGCAACCACCACTGAGTCAGTACTGAGCGAGTGGAATTTCAGTGAGATGCGATGTGCGAGTAGCGATATGTCTGAACGAGGCATAAAAGTGAAGTGAAATAACTGTTAACTGCCAACAATAGACAGAAAAAAACTATAACACAGTTAAGTAATAATATGCAAATTTTAGCACTGCCAGCGCGTGATTATGAATATTATCATCACCTACAGATGTCAATTCTAGTGTTTTGATAATTGAAATGACGATATGTGTTAACGCAATGTGAATTAATGTTTTTCTTGTTCTTGTCGCATTTAACGCAATGCTATGTGGCGGTGTGTCTATATGCAAAAAAAACTATTCGAGAACAGAGCTAATGAAATTGTACTCAAAATATGTTGCGTGGAAAGGTTAATGCTGTTTTAAAATAAGTTAATAAGTTAAAGTAATTAATAACAGATTATGCACTTTTTAACATACAACTATTAAAAATCTTACTGTCTCTTCTGCTGCGTTGTTTGCAGACCAAAAATTTTGTTTGCAAACCAAACAATTTCGTTTGCAAATATTATCATTTAATAATAGTATAATTTAATAATTCAATCAATCTTCAATTCTTTTCATATGTGTATATGTGTGTGTGTGTGTGTGTGTATATATATATAAACACACATATACACATATGAAAAGAATTGAAGATTGATAGAATTATTAAATGATACTATTAATAAATGATAATACTACAGTGTTTCCTAGGTAAGTTGTCTAAGCTAGTGTCAGCAGACTCCCTGTAAGCAAGCCAACAGGGCGACAATGGCAAGGAACCAAAACTCCAGTGATAAATGGAGAAAAAAAACAGGCTTGACAGGGAGGGCCAGTTCTCCTCTGGCACGTTAAAGCTGCAGTCCATAACCATGACTATGACTGGTTAAAAGAAAAACTGAATGATTAAGTGATAAAAGGTGTCAACAATAAATGAGGCCATGAAGTTGATGGTTTAAAATACGAGAATTTGATGTGGAAGGCGGTAATAGCATAAAGTTACTGATAGCAGCTCTAACAACAATCTGCTGTTACATGACGGACTGTATGCTGATGATTAAGTGTAGATGAGTTGTTTTAAATAGAATTTAATTGCAACCGAGCAGGTGAGCATTAAAGTATGTAAAATGTAAGACCATCACTGTGAGTGGGCCAGACTGTGGCTGTAGATCTTCTGAACGCCTGGAGCAGGGACCACATCTAGGAGAAACTGGAGACCAGGATGGCCAGACGAATACTGGATCCATTTTGGAGCAGGCTAATCTAAGGCTTCCCTTAGATTAATCTAAGGCTTAATTGTTTAACTGTGTATTAGTTACAATGTTACAAAACCATTCATGACTATACTTTACCAGCTTTTGTTTAGCTTTTGTAAAAACAAACTATTGTTTGTTCTAAACTATGTACATTAAAGAAGACAATTCATAATTAATAGTTCAGAAAAAATAACAAATATTTAGAATCACAGATTCTATCACCATGAGTAGCAATTTATTCACATCAGCATTGCCAATATTGGTAGAACTGCATTTTTCATCTTAAAAATGTATCACAACTGTAACACATGCCCTTCATGTCAAACACTGAAAAATTTATTTATGCATTCATGACATCAAGGTCTGATTATTGCAGTGCTCTACTGGGTGGCTGCCCTGCAGGTTTAATACAAAAACTCCAGCTGGTTCAAAATGCAGCAGCCAGAATTCTTACGAGAATGAACAAGTATGACCATATTAGTCCAAGTATCATATAAACTTTAAAATTTTGCTGATTAGCTTTCACAACCGGACTCAAACCCAGGTCTCTGGTGTGACGATTGAATGCTCTACCACAGAGCCGGTAGTGTTGGACCCAAGCAAAACACTTAAGGCAAAGCTCCACGTAAAAGTAGATTAAAAAAACAGGTTCTTATCAAAAACAATAAAAGTAAAACAAATTCTTCTTGAATCGAGGAATGTATTACAAAGGAGTAAATTCAAATATAAAACACAGGGCAAAACAAACAACTCCACGATGGGAGAAAATAAAACTTCAGTAACACTTAAAGGCAAAAAAACAGGAAGCTTGAAAAACCTTTCAAGACAAAGGGAGAAGACAACACAGGTTTTAATAGAAAGACATGAAAAGTGGGGTTAATTCTCAGGGTACGAGGGAGAAACAAACGGTAGGAAATGGGGCCCCAACCTCCAAACTGCCCCGCCAACAAGGTTTACGTTCCCGCGGAACTACGCCAACGAGTGATGCAGTGGGTCCATACATCATTAAGCTCTGGACACCCAGGTATTTCTCGAACTCTCCACCTAGTACAAAATTCCTTTTGGTGGCCATCATTAACTCAAGATATACAGAACTATGTCTAGTCTTGCCAGGTGTGTGCAACTTCCAAGACCCCTAAGGACCTACCGGCGGGACTGTTGAAACCTCTCCCAATTCCCCAATGGCCTTGGTCTCACTTATCTATAGACTTCATCACTGATCTGCCCCCATCAGATGGCTGCACCACGATTCTGGTAATTATAGATCGGTTCTGAAAATCTTGCAAATTAATCCCTTTGAAGGGTCTTCCCACAGCAATGGAGACCGCCCAAGCACTCTTTCATCAAGTTTTCAGGAACTATGGTATCCTGGAGGACATTGTGACAGATCGGGGAACTCAATTTACGTCCCAAATGTGGAAAGGCTTTTGTCGACAGCTGGACATTAATGTGAGCCTTACATCTGGTTACTACCCGTAATCCAACGGCCAAGTGGAACGTCTCAACCAGGAGATTGGACGCTACCTACGTAGCTACTGCAGCCGTGAACAGCATTGGTGGGTGGAATTCTTACCATGGACTGAGTATGCCCAGAATTCCCTGACCCATTCCTCCACAGGCCTAACCCCTTTCCAGTGTGTTCTGGGATATCAACCCCCCATGTTCCTGTGGTCAGGAGAACCATTCACTGTCCTGGCGGTCAATGACTGGATGAGGAGGAGCGAGAGAGTGTGGGACAGCGTCCGTATTGCCAGCCTCGACTGCATACCAAGCGTTTATTCTGGAGTTGTTATTCTGTGTATGATCTTGCCTGTTATTGTTCTCTCGTTTTTGGATTTGCCTAGTTGGATTTGTTTGATGTTACCGTGTTTGACTTCTGCCTGCTCTGGTTATTGATTGTCGGCTGCCTGCCCTGATCTCTGCCTGGTTATCGTTTTGATTGTTTGCTGCCTGTCCTGACCACTGCCTGTTTCTGTTTATGTCTCTGCCTACTGTTGTGGATTTGTGCAATAAACCGCTTATGCATTCTACTAACCCATCTGCCTCAGTCCCCTTACAAGACCATTATCTTCATTAAGTTTAGTTACTTGGTCATGCAGTACCTTAGCTAAATTATGGACAACTTTTCCAGTATTGTCTGGGATATATGAACAACATTCAGCTGCAATCACTTTACAGGTCCCACCAAAACCATATCCACAGATTTAATATGATGTAATTTTGCAAAACAACCCTCATTGCGTGTACTTTGTCTGAAATATTAGCAATAGAAATGAGTGTGATATTGGCTGTAGTCTCATGCTTCTGTTACGTCCCCCATGAACTGTTCATTTGGTTTCCCCTGTTTAGCTCTGTTTTCACCCCCATGAACTGTCATTTTGGTTTTCCCCATGTTTAGCTCTGTTTCACCCCTATGTATTGTCATTTTGGTTTCCCCCATGTTTTTGCCCTTATTTGGATTTCCTGTGCCTGTTTAGTTAATTCCCTTCACCTGTCTTAGTGTTCTTAGTTTGCTATTTAAGTTTGTTTCTGTCTAGCGTTCTTTGTCCGGTCTGGCCTGAATCTCTCAGCAAAGTTCTTGAAGGCTACAAGTCGCTAAACCTGTGAGTCGTTGTTGAAATCTCCAGATTTTGTCATCTGTCAATTTGCAACCATTCTTATTTCTCCTCTCGGGAGCATTGATCCTGCATCTCGGTTATGTCTTTGAGCCGTAAGTAGTGCGTCACATGCAGATGACATGTTTGAGTAGTAGGAGTTTCTGCCGTTCTTGCGGCGGCAACCGTAGCTGCCTGGTCAGCAAGAGTATTTTCTTTAACCTCACTTGACGTAAGGAAACCTCTCTGCTGCCAACCTGCTCAGGAGTCATGCACAGCGCCAAAGGCATAACGAGAATCAGTATAGATGTTAGCCATTTTGTTTTCAGCCAATTCACATGCTTTCGTGAATACGATTAATTCAGCTTGCTGAGCTGACATTCCCGGCACCAGAAGCTAAAACTTCTGTGGTTACTGCCCAACCTGCCTTGCGTTCCTCTTTGTCCACAAAGATAAAGCATCAGGGTATAGAATCAAATCAGGATTTTGAAGTGGCAAATTATCTAAGTGTTCATCCACACTTACCATTTGTATAATCTCTACACAGTTGGGGGTGTCAGGAATTGCTTCAGATGGAGCTAGAAATGTAGCTGGCTGGAGGTGTTATACACCTTTCACTCTTAGATATACTCTGACGTAACTAGATTATTTCTGTCTGACAGTTGAGGTTTTTTTTTTAGGTTTGCTCTGTGACCTTTGCTGTACAGGAAATCTAGTCTCTCTCTCATGTTCAGATTTATCTTCTGAACAAATTAAAACATCATCAACAAACTGAATGATAACTGATGTCGAATTAAAATCTTTCAAATGTCCTTGAATCAAAATTTTAATCCTTCAAATGTCTTTAAATCAAAATCTCGATGTTGAATCAAAATCTTTCCAATGTCTTTAATCAAGATCTTGTTGAATCAAAACCAAAATCCTTCTCTGCAAAGACTTAAAATAAATAGTAGGAGAATTGTGAACCTTAATTATAAATGAAAACCATGATTGGATTTCTTTTGCAACTGACCACAGACCAAAATTTATTAGCCATATCAATTACTGAAACCCATTTGTGTTCTAGTTTAATCAATCTGAAAATTGTTGATGGGTCAGCCACAAGAGGGCTAATTTTAACAATATACTGATTTGCCACTCTTTAATCAATTGTGAGTCTTTATGACCCATCTGGTTTTCTTACTGCCATACAGGGCTGTTACTGGTCATTCAGCTAATATTTCCTTTCACTAAATTAAATCTAGAGTGCAAACATGTCAACAATACCTCAGTTTTACTACACAGAGCAAAATGATGAGATATTGCCCCAAAATAAGGAGAGTGTGTGTGTGACAAAACCAAGGCCAGACTAAAGTAAAAAGGTCTCAAACAATCGTTCAGTGTTCTTCAACACTTTCATCTGTCTTTTGTTTATATCTTTCATTTTTCATTCCAATCAACTTGCTGTTGTGCTTTTCTACACCAAACCTTAAGATTCTTTCATCCTTCTTTCTCAGTTCTGTCATCAGTCAGATGTTCACCATTTAAAGATTCACCAAGAGCTTCTTTCAAACTTTTCCTGACAGATTGATTGAGACTATGCTAAACCCATCTCTGACTAAAAGAGAAAAAATCTCTTTCAGAGCTTCCAATCGAGCTAAAGCTGATATTGGGTCTTTTCTGACATTCCCTACCTCTTTTGACCGCTCATACCCTTTTTAGAAGTTGAGGGTGAATATTTCTACTGCCTGACATCTGAATCTCTGACTTCCCAATCCATTAACCCACATTCTGTGTCTGTGTCAGAATCTGTGATCATATTGTCACGAACTACATTACCCAGAACCCCGTGCACCACAGGTGGCGGCCATTACGCTCATTAAAGACTATATATAAACTCACCTGTGCTGCTGCTCAGGGTGAAGTCTTGTTTTGCCTTGTGTGAACATTACTGAGCGGTTTACCATTGCTGTGCCTTGGACTGCCTCTCGTTGTGGGTTACTCGCTGCCTGCCTTTTTGACTTTTGCTGTGTTTTGGATTACTCTTGTTGTTTGCCGCCTGCCCTGATCTCTTGCCGGGACTTTGACCTTGTTTTGGATTTCCTTTGTTACCCCTGTTTGCTGTTGTTGACCCTTTGGCTGTCTTTTTATGCTGTTGTCAATAAATCTGCTGCAAATGGATCCTTCGTCTCCTGTCCTTTCGTTACACATAACAGTGTCACTACCAGCATCACATGCATTCAGTTGTGGTAGAACAGGAAATTGGTCAGTCCCTTGTGTATTTTTAACACTAGCATTAGCTGTTTTGGTTTTATATTTATTTTCAAGCTGAGTTTTTAACTCCTCACACCTATCTTGTAACCCCTTCAGCTTTCTCTCCACAACTTCTAATTGTCTCTGTTATGATTGTCTAATTGCTGTTTCAGTTCCAATTTTCTACTTTTAGATAAAGTGGCAAAAATCCAAGGGATTCGCCATGATTCTCTGGTTTTCATTCTTTGAATTTTACCCCATGCTTTTTCAATGTCTTTAGGCTCCCAAAGACAGCCCCTTTGCACCTTGATGTTATATTTCACAACTATTTCTTGTACTGCTTCTTTGGTCGTTAGGTGCTCTCTCAGTTGTTCTGTTAGCACTTCAATTACATCATCTAGCTTAACATCTGGCTCCTCCATAACTGAAGAAATTATATAATCTGACCCAGTAGACAAGCTTATACCACAGCCAGCTACCAATACAGTACGTACTGAAATTTTTCATGAAATTTCAAACAGAACACACTCTGATTTGCAGTAGTTAAGCCAGAAGACGCCTGTGAGGGTCGTCCTCACTCGTGGCCTGAAGTGGACACTCACTCCCAGTGGTCTGGGACATTTCACCATCTGGTTGTGCAGAAACAATCCGACTCCGCTCTTATAGAGATAACAGCTTGTGTTATTCCATCCTGTCGACTACGCCAAAATGTTAGATCAGAGTTCCCATGTCAAGACAATAATTAGAATCCAGCCCTGGAGGCCAGATATTGCCAGAAGCTGGCATTCCCACGTTTAAAATGATCTCACATTTAAAAATTATTTTAAAAATGTATGTTCAGAACCCACTGCTCTGGGTGTGTGTGTGTTGACTTCTCACAAAGGATGGGTTAAATGCAGAGGTCACATTTTGGTTATGGGTAACCATACCTGACAAAAACATGTCACTTTACTTTACTTTATACATGGTAACCAGCGCATGTTGGAGAAGGAGAGCATAGATTGTTTCTTTATGTCTGATACAGTTACATTGAGCACAAGCAATTTAAAAGAGGTAAACCTGTGTCCTTTAGTCTGAGAAACCCTTAGAATGTCACTATAAATAGTTGCAACACCACGACTAACCAGACAGGGCTTGTGCAGTAGCAGTAGTATGGTGGGGCAGATTCATTGAGAGCAATGTAGTCATCTGGCTTGATCCATGTTTCAGTTAGACAGATTACATCAAAACTGTTATCTGAGATCATTTAATTTACAATAACCACCTTTGGTGTAAGCGATCTTATGTTTAGGAGCCCAAGCTTTAGGAGGTGTTTATGTTGTCCTCGTGTTGTTATTTTTTGTCTTAATCAAGATTTTGTCTAGATCTTGTCTCTCTCTTTTTTTCTGCCTCACTATTCGAGGAACAGACATAGTTTCTATTGGATTAACCATACATACATTTTTATTTGTCAATTGAGCAGAACGACAGCTATAAGTAGAGGCTGAATTAACAAGTCAAATTGTGCATAATTGTGCACATCTGCTCCAAGTCAGCTGGGGTGTAGGCCGTCCAGATGATAAAGCTTTGCTTGCTCCCAGAAAAGATTCCAATTATTTATAAAGAGCAGTTTCTTTACTGAGATTAACCATTCATTTAGTGCAAAAAGTCTACTGAACCTTTCATTTCCTTGTCGGTATGTGGGAAGTGGCCTAGACATGATGATCTTCACTGAGGGCGATGAGTGCACCGTCTTGATCAGGCTCCTTCAGGATTTCCGACTGCTTCACCCTGATGTCGTTCACCCCTGCATGCAGCATGACAGCTCAAATGCTCTTGTCACCCTTCAGGGTTGTGGGTACCGCGCGACCAGCTCACTTTTTTTAAGATCAGTGCAAAAGACACTAAAAATGCTCTGTCGATTTTGGTCACACAGATAAGTGATACATGTCATTCGAAACTGTGAAGTGTCTACTTTTATTGTTTTACACTCACAATAAAAACAAAATATTGTGCTTTTACAAAATTAAAAATACTAACAGGATGCGTGTTCTGCCTTCTCTCTCTCAGTGGAGTACATTCTGAAACGCATTTGAAAATTAACTGTAACTTTGTGAATACTTATCACACAAACACGACATATATCTGCAGAAAGCTTAGAGACGATTGCAAAAATGTTAAATGGTGTTTTAAATAAATGTGTACGTTATGTATTTCGCTCAGTTTTGTTTTTTTGTTTTTTGATACACAGTATTATGTACAATACTATGTAAGGGAGTAGGTTACACATAAGTGGGTGCGTGGGTTTATACAAACCATCCAGCTTCTGTAATACTCTCGTCTCTCTTCCTATGTATAATGGACACAATTGCTTTTCTTGTATCTGGTACGTTATGTAGAATGCTATAGGTTATATATTTCATATATCTTCACATATGTAGCACTGTGGTCCTGCAAAGCACAGCACTTTCACATAGAGGAATTAAAATAAAACAGATGTAAATAAATATTCATGGGGATTAACACTCTCATGCATAATGCAATGTTGGCACAAAAACTGATTTCCAAAATTTAAAACATTAAATTGCTGCTTGTGAATGAGCAGTCAGAAAGCTCTCACTTCATTTTGAAGTAAATATTCTAGCCTACAAGACTGATTACTCAAAAGACTTGTTCAGGACTATTCAGTATGTGTTTGGCTGGGGCAACCTTTGCTGCCTCAGCCAATCAAGTAGGAAAACTACACAGATCTCTCAGCATGTTAGTTGCATCATACACATTGTCTCATAAGCAGTTAACATGGCACTTGTTTTTCCTTACTAAATGTTCTCTCAACAACACTCAACAGGAAACACAACATACCCTGATCCATTAAATAGAGGATCTATTGGGTCAGTTGCATCTCTTAATCAGACTTTACCAAGGGGACTAGGGCATCAATAGATTCCTCTTTTAAAGGACACTATAGCTGCAGGCAGCAATTACGAGGTCAAGCCCATCAACGGCATTAAGTAAAGTGGAAATTTATGAGATTAAGAAAAAGAAAATTAGAAACATCTGCTAAAACATAGGTAAAACACATTATTTCATCACAAGGTGATTAACTTTTGGCCAATAGGTGGCGTTGTCACCGAATTTTCATGAGGTGGTCAGGATGTTGTGACAATGACACCTACAAAGTTTCAAGTCAATACATAAAAGTTTAGCAAAGATTCAGCCTGAAATCCACTGCATATGCATCCCATCATATTTGTTGACATGGTAAAAGAGAATGATTTGAGCAATCAACAGAAATTCCTTTTTGTTGCGAGTGTTTCAATATGCTACATACTGTCTTAGTGGTTGTGAAATCTATAAAACTTTATACATGTGAGGCGACACTCAGGTGTGTTTGAGGAATCCAGTTGCAGAAGTTTATTAGTAAATCCAAAAACACAAGGCAGAGACAAAATGAGGAAACTGGCAATGGTCAGGGCAGGCAGCAAACAGGCAATAGCGGTATACAGGCAAGGGTCGAGGCAGGCAGCAAACAATCAGAATAACAAGGGGCAGGCAAGGTCAAACACAAAAGCAGATCAAAACCAAGCAAACAATCCAAACAGGGGTAATCCAAAAAGACGTGAAACAGGCAACAGGCAAAATCATACACAGATAACAGACAATGAAAACCGCTCGGTATGCAGACTAATAGCTGGCAATACTTCACAACATGAGTTCGTGAGCACATGGCTTATAAAATCCCAAACAGGAAATGAGTGAACAGGAAACAGGAAGGAGGAAGCAGAGTGAGCTCACGATCAGTACTCAGGCAATGGCTCCCTCTGCTGGCAGGAAGTAACAGGGCGTATATTTTTAAACCATAAACAAAGAAGACACATCTAGTGGAATAATACGAATAATAACATTCACATTTATCAGATGTTGTATTTAGGGTTTGCAGTGATAAATATAGAATATCATCATCACTGAACCACATTTAAAAACAGATTAATTGAATTTAATTGAATTTATTGACTTAAATCTGTACACACAAACACACACACACAGTATGCGCGTAATTGTATCTATTATAGTTTGTCGATTAATTGTCTATTAATCTATTAATTATTAATTTATTTACCGCATAATAAATATTTGAAGACTAGTCTTTAAAAAAGTGACAGTTAATTAAGCATTTAGACTTAATCTAGACTTAAGTGGCGCTCGGAAGAACCGAATGAAGAAGAAGAGTGATCTGGATAGTTATTTGTATAGCGTCTGTTAGCAGGGTTGCTATCTGTCACAAACTAGGCTCACACTGTCTCTCAGCTCAATTAAATAACAAGCCAATGTAAAGAAAATAGTACAGAGTCACAGATCTGCACATATGATTTTTTCTCTGTTTGGATGTTGTTTGATCTTTGAAGTACATCGTCAAGACAGTCTTGACAAAACATAACAGTTTATTACTGTAATTAAGGTAATTTCATAACAGCAGAGAAACTTCGCTTTCAACAGCGTTTTTGTTGAGTGAAAATAGACTATGTTCGCATTATACTTATTATTTAAAGGTGGGAATCGTTGTGGTATTTTTCTAATCGATATTAAAATAAGGGTATTACACGTTTGTCTTTAAAGAAGTCCCTCTTTTCTGCTTCTCCTAAAACCGTTTGATTTATACATCAGTTTTTAAACGTGTTTATACAATGGCGAGATTTTTTGCAAAATGTAGGCAAAATGAATAAAACTTTCTTTCTTAAGACCTCCAACTGTAAGTGTCACTTTATAAATTTGTTTGCTGTAGCAAAATTTGAAAAATATAAATCATTTTGACTGGAAGTGATGTTGTGGGATTTTCTTTTCTTTATGAAAAATCATGTCTTAAACAAGTGGGTTCCGTTGCTTCTAGTATTGCTTCTACCCATCTACTGAATCAATTAATTACAACCAGCATATATCTTTTACCTTCGACACCTTTTTTATATCCACATAATTCATTACCAAATGTTTAAATGATCCTTCTGGTACTGATATATGGCCTATTGCTGTTGTTATTTCTTTTTTAGCATTAAACTTGGCAGACACTTCACAATTAGACAGAAATTCCTCCACCATTGCACTTAAATATGGTGACCAATACCCCTGTTTTAATTTTTTCTGATTAATCCCCCCTCGCGCAATGGTCAAAACCATAAGCATCTGCTATAAAAATACTAGAAAGTGCATTAGATGCAATAATGTGTCCTTCATATGAATGCCAAATATTTTTGAGAATCTTTCTTTGCCCCCTTTGCTGCAACATAGCTTGTTCCTCTATGTCTGCTTGTTCTTGAATTTGTATAATGTCTTCTAGTTGTGGAATTGGTTCTATTTTCACTATAGGAGTTAAAACTGCTGTATAACACTGGTTATATAGGCGTTACTTTTCCTAAATCCTCTTTGTTTTCATACTGCTCCAAACAAATGACAGACTCCATGAACCTAGGCTGAATCAGTAAAATGTTTGCTGTTAATCCTTTAGCTAATTGACAAGCAGTCATGAGCTTTTAATTCTGCTAACTGAGCAGAACATGGTTGGGCACACTGTTGAGATACAACTAGTGTGAAGTCATCTTTGTTTTTCTTTATTATCACATATCCTGTGTGTATTCCCCAACAATCTCTAAAACTAGAGCCATCTACAAAATAAGTGACATCCGCTTCATGGAAATGCATTTGCTAAACAATCCTAGGGTTTTCCTTCATATGGTAAAATAATTAATTTTGTCAGATTTACTGTATTAAATTTTTTTTTTATTGTAACATCTGGATATGTAAGTAATGATAAACATGTTAAAATATGAGCTTGAGTTAAAACAAATTTTCCTTGTTCAATTAGTTCCGTAGTCTTGTGGTGTGTATAGATATTTATAGGATATAGTTATTATAGTTATTGTAGAAGCCTTATTATATGCATAATATACTACTGCCAGGCCTTGCTGATAACCTGGAGGGTATCCTTATCCAAGGAGGGTGCTACATTATCCAATTTAGAACTGTAATATGCTATAGGTTGCTTTTTCCTTCTAGTACAGTTTTCTTGCATCAATACTGCAGAAGCATTTCAACTCTGTTTGCTACAAATGAAAGTCTAGAATAGTCAGGGGTACCCAAAGCAGGTGCTCGTTGGAGTTCCTTTTTATAGTTTCAAATGCTAGAGTTGCATCTGTATTCCAGTCCAAAGATGCACTTAGGTTTTGCACTTCTGTTTGCTTCATCATGTCTCTAAGAGGAGCTGTTTTTATTGCATATCTAATCTAATCTAATCTGCACTAAACCCAGTCATCCCTAAGAATGTCATCATTTGTTTAACTATTTTGTTTGTTTTAGTGGTGGTGCTTGGCTTATACTTTCTAGTTGGGTTGATGCTATTGCTTTTGTTCCTAATGCAATCAGTCGTCCCAAATATTTAACTTTGGGTTGATAATATTGTAACGTAGTCTTAGATAATTTATGACCTCCTTGTGCTAATTTTGTCTTTATACGACTTTTATATTTGAGTCTTTATGGCATTGTTCTAATGTTTCAGAGCAAATTATCAAATTATCCACATATTTTAACAGTGTATTATTTATTATTGATCCTCTAAGTCATTTTTAAGAATCTGATTAAATATATACGAGGTGCATGTTTATACACCTGTGTCATTTTTGAATATGTATATTGTTTACCTTCGTATGTGAAAGCAAATAAATATGTACTTTCTTCAGCCACTGGGATACTGAAATATGCAGAACACAGATCAATTACAGTGAAATATTTGGCATTTGGAGGGACATTTGTTAGCAAGGTATGTGGATTTGGTACATCAGCTGGGTAATCTTCCACTATATCATTAATTGCTCTTAAATCATGAACTAGGCGCCATCTTGATTTATCTGCTTTACTTATGGGAAAGATAGGTGTGTTACAAAAACTGGCTGTTTCCATTAATACCCCTGCTTTTATTAACCCTTCTATGGTAGCTTTTATACCCTTTATTGCTTCTGGTTGTAAAGGATATTGTGCTTTCCGTGGTAACGGAGCAATGGGCTTAAGCTGTATTCTTATTGGAGTTGCTGATTTTACCAACCCCACATCTGTATCATACTGTGACCATAATTCTTTTGGTACTTGGTTTTCTACATCTTTCAACAATTCAGTATTCATGTTTTCTTTTATTTTTGCTACCATCATCATTTGTACTTTGTGATGCTCATTGATGATTACTTCCTGCGGAGTACCTTTAGTACAATTTGGTTAAACATGAAATTTGGATGTAATTCTTGTCAGTTGAGTGAAACATTCATGGATTTATTGTTGGTTCCTACTGACTTTGCATAGCTTTTTTCATCATAAGTCCAACATCTTTTGCTTCCCAGTCCTTTTCAATATCCAAGGTCACATGTGGAACTGATTCTTTTACATTGAACCATAGATTTACAAATCCATTTTTTCTATACTTAAAGCTACTCCTTGCTTTCCTATTATAATATCCTGTGCTATTATTTCAATTGTCTGTCCTAAAGTTTCTTCCTGCGATTTTCTTTTCAAGTTGACTGTCTTTCTCAGGATCATATATCATAGTACAATGGAATTCTGACCTAAGTGCCTGTGCATTAGGAATTTGTGCTTCAATGAATTTTCCCCATTTATTGATGATTTGTTGTACATCACTATTTACATTTTCTATGCATGTTTTTTCCCTCAATTCTGATTTTTAACATAGGTTCTTAATCAGCTTTTGTTGTTAAAATGGGGAGTTGGTTCTCCCTAAAGGATTCTCTGGACTTCCCTAATATCTATAATTTGGGCCTCTGTATGAATTTATTGGGCCTTTACCTGGACCCTGAAAGGGCTGATGCCATCTTTCCCTCTTTTCACCCCAAGGTTGCTGGTACCATGGATCAAGCAGACACTCTCTTTTTGATGGCCAGGCTGTCCAGGCATCCCCAGCATAGATCGTTGTTCTTTCCTCTTTGTTCCAGTCTGAATGTTTTTTTTTTTTCCTGGTGGTACTGGATACACATTTATAACAGGTACAGGAGGTTGTTGTGCTTTGGGAGGGATTGCTATAGGAGATAGTGATTGATTCATAGGGGATGTACTTACAGGAGCCATTATAGTCGTGTGGCCGCTCTCTTCTTTTTGTACTGTACCTGGTACTGTTAGCTCCTCCAGTTGTAAGTGAACTAGTTTTCTCTGCATTTCTTTTTCTTGATTTTTTTTATTTATTTTTTTTTTAGTTCATTTTTCCTATTCTGGTCCACAGTATAAGCTGGAGTTTAACCTCACTACATCCTCAAGTTTAGTTTTAACAGGTGGTGTTATAGCATCTATTATGGCATTTCTGAACAGTGTAGTCATTAATGGGTCTCCTTCTGGATTCCCCTCAGTCTCTTGTTTCCAACTTTTTAATCGTCTCTGAACATATGCAAAAGGATTCACTGTGTCTTCCAGTTGATCCCCTCTTAGTACACTGGGCTCCAC
>JAZGTK010005032.1:0-23203 GCA_036877625.1 Ambastaia sidthimunki
TCAAAATGCCTTAAAAAAATGCATCTGTTGCACAGAGAAATGCAACAGTGCAACCAGTGTGAACAGCCCCTCATGCACTAAAACATTAACATGTCTGGACAATTACAATTAATGAGGCTTTTGGGGGATATTTTGTTTATATACTATAATAATGCCAGAATGCACAAATCTTAATGGTTCCTAATTTAGACATATTTTTCTTACAGCCAAATAAAATTTCTTTTTTACTTTTGATTCTGTGGTCAAATGGGACCAGGTTTCTGTGAGATTTACCCACTTCCTGCAAGCCTGCCTGGGTGAGAAAGAAATGGAGAAAGCAAAGTCTTCATCATTTCACTGAATCTTTTAAGCCCCATCTAATATGATCAGGGAGCAGACTGCTTGTATTGTCATGCCTCACTTTTTGGCAAGATCCTGCAAAGCAGACGAATGCTTAATCCAAACCCATCTTTTCTCTCTTCTGTCTTCCTAACAAGCTTGTACCAACATCTGCCTAAACTCATGGTTCATCAGAGGTTTTTTCCACCCTTTTCCATCTTTAAGAATGCCTCACTCTTGTTCTTTCCACAATAGCTTACAAACAGTTGGAGATAATGAAGTCTCCTTGGACTGGGACATAAGAAGAGAGCAGCTAGGAAGTGATCAAATATGGCCTTAAGCCAAACGTCTTTGTAGATGGTTTCTGAGTTCCCATTGATCTGAGGGTGGGCACACTGAAAGAATTCATAATTGATGCTCTTCTTTAAGTGGGTAGAGGTTTTCATAATCCAGAAAGTGGACTCTCTTTGGCAATAGGACTGTGAGTGGTGTGCATATTATTCCCAATATTATGGGAATTTTTCAAAAATACCAGAAAACTGCTTCACATAGCTACTCTAATTCCTAATAGATAAGGCCCTATTTTATTTTAGTCATATTTCTCTGTATACTGATCCATAGTGTTCCATAAATCTGTGACAACCAAACAGCTCCATGCAGTTTACAATCCCAAGTGGAAGACTGGGATATTTCAGTTGTGTTATAACAGGTACAGTAAGAAGTATGTGTTCTGCACAGTGCCTGCAGTAGTGGAGCAAGACAGTAAGTATGTGCAGTGATTATATGAGTTAGGGTGAATTTGGCAGCGGATAAATATTTAAGGGCAAGATACACTGTGTGCTTGCAATATTCAAACTAATTGTTGTACAAATTACGGTTGTGTTACAAATATCCCTTTAAAAGTGCATGAGGTTAAATGTCAGTGGAATGAAACTGGAGGTACTGTAGCAATGAGAAAATAAAGGTGATTAAAGTTTTAAAAGGAGAAAGAGAAAGAATTACACTAGATAAAATAATTATAGAGAGAAGTGGATATGTAATAGATGCAATATATCTATAATAAATATAAATGCAACCAATATATAGATATAGATATAATAAATATATAGTCTCTGTTTAATTAGTAAGTTACTGTACTGAGCTACCTTTGCTGCCAAATACAGAACTTAAACTTAACTTGTTTAAGCATGTAAAAATATGTAGTTTGCAGTTTGAATGGTATTAGTACTAGCTCAAGTTCGCCTGTACCCATAATTACTTTCTGCAGACTTGGGCTTTCAAACTAGATTTGATTAAACAGTGTTCATAACTTTCTGGTTGCGTAAAAGTACATATTTTAACATTTCTGTACTGTTGATCAATAGCGCTGTCTGGGGATGATGTAAAGATAGCAAATCCTGAACCAATGTTCTCAACTGACATTTTAATCACTCTGGTTGGCTGACAGTATCACATGAACGGATATCTCAAGCCCTTCACTAGTATACATACTGAGCAGCTGTGTGATGTCAAAGCAGACAGAAAAACAGAAATCCATTTCATGGTTTAAAACCCCCCCACAAATCACATCCACTACAATACAGTACAATATAACTAAAACATTTAATACATTATTTTGTCACAATATGCAAGAACTGGCTTAAACGATCAATGAAGAAATATGCTTTTCCTTTATGAAAAATGTAGTCATGGGCATCTACTATTAGCAGCCAACTAGACCTAAATGCTAAACCTGACCAATTTGATAAAGATTATAATTAAAAGAGGAACTGATGTATTATTTATAAATGTACACCACGTTCAAAGAGCAACACACACACACACAATAAACATCTAATCTGTTTTCTGTGTGTTCGATAAGAACGTCTTTCTCTCCTGCCCTCCTGCCAGTGGTGGACCACAGCTTTATAGGCTGAACATAACAACGGCATCCCCAGGAAGTCTCTCCCTGCCACATTTTCCTACATCCTCTTCCACCCAAAACCTTTGCCGCCCATTATTTAACCCCCCAGCTAAACCCAAAGACCGGGATCTCCTTAATGCAGCCTCATTGATTTATAATTTCGTGCTGCGCTGGCATCCAAGAATAGAAATTACACATTGATACATGTTGACAATAGGAGCACTGCTTGTTCGAACCGTGGTAAAGGTCATCATTTAGATGCTGGGGCTTTGTTCCCAAGCCTCTCGAAGGACGTATTAACATCCCGTGTGCATTCAATTCAGTAGATTTAAACACAGCAAGAATCTTTCGTCATGAAAAGCTGGCACACTTTGATAATGCACTACACTGCTGCATATCGCCAATCTATATTCTGTATGGAATGATGTGTATTACCATATATTGACATTGAACACATATTTCTTGCACTGACACACCCATTGGCATGAATGACAACAAATATGCGGTCAAATCCAGGGTTGACAAATACTAAACATAAGTGCTTCGGAACAAAGTGCTTGAGTTGGATTAGAGAGGCATACTCACGACCTCCCTCAGGAAAGCTTTTTTCCTCAACAACAAGCCATTTTTCAGATTTTACACACCACTCTTCCCTAGTTAAATATCTCTCAGCAGAGGCGCCATCTGAAGTGTGTTTGAACTTATGCTGCGCATAACTGAAGAGATAAACGAGAGACTTGTTGATTGGACAGATTACATCAACTTTAATTGAATTTTAAAAGCTAGAGACGGGGTAACAAACAAACAAATGCAGATATGTGATCTGTGCCATCATCTTGAGTCACTTTGCCTCAGAAACACATTTTTATTTCATGCACTAAAGTATAAAAGAAAACATCATCTTTTTAATGAAAACACACCATTATGGTTGTGTGTTTTTTTAATTAAACAGCAGCAAAAGCACAACGTTTGTTTGAAATCTGTAATAATGCTGCCAAAATTGGAACAAGTTTCAAAATGTTTTTGCCTAAAATCATGTTTCTACATAAATGCTTTATTGCAAAATTTACCAGCAAAATACATATATTCATTCTGAGGATCATTTAAATACAGTTTCCACTGTTTCTGTATTGCATTAGCCCCAATACTGGGGATTTGTGGCCTTAACTTAAAGGTAAGATAGACAATTTCTTAGAGGCTAGCAACAGCAACCTAACTTGCTATGGCAACAGATCCCCTTTTTCCATCATAGCGCTCTCCAAACCACAACTCCTCCAAAATACAGTCTGACAGGCAAGTATGACATTATATAATTGCATTCGAACCGAATTCAATGATTGGATGATTTTCTGGTCATGTGCCTTATATAAAAGTATTTAGACCACTATCAGGATGTGAAGAGACTTTCATCCAACATAACAACAAATGTCCCTAGAAAAAATGCCAACATTGCCTTTAATTCTCTCTGCTGAGTATTGTTTTTAAAGCAGTCAATTAGCCTGTCACCTCTGATCTTAAATTTTAACCGTATAGATGAGTCCTGCTCGCTGATTGAACACATACAGCAGTTTTCCGACCTCTAAGGAACAAACCAGTCAATAACCTAAATACCAGACTCACCGACAGCAGTGAAGAACAGAGCTGGTTTTAGACTGACAAATTTAGTATCCATTGGCTTGTCTACGCTTTCAGCCTGGTAGGAGAATGACCATGTCAAACCCCCATTGCCATTATTTTGTCAAATGATTAGTGTCTTTAATTACTTCCCTATTAATGAAATGCATTTACCATCACAAACAACATCATTATGGATTGGTTAAATGGATGAGTTTAGGCATATTAGCCAATATTACAAGGCATGGAAGGCTGCTGCTTTATGGTCCAACTAATTGCATTGTGGGCCCTTGTTAAAAGCATCACGAATGTGTTTCTGCCATGAGACTCTCTCTGGATCAATGTACGGTAAAGTTCTAATTATCTGGAGATGGTGAGGGTGCAGACAGCTGTTCCGTTTGCATCTCAGCTAGTCATGAAGCACAGCACTCACAAGCATGTTCTGATCATTTGCATGTCCTCTGTACCTTTTTGCATAGATTAGCTTCTGTGGCAGCTGGTGTTTTAAAGGATAGCAAAAAGCACAAACATGCCATTTATTAATATATTTGTCCACATCACTCATAATCGCATTAGTCAAAAATGCATTACTTATAAAAAAAAAATTATTTAAGTAACTATACTATAAAGTACTACTTTAAAAATAGAGCAAGCTTAGATCCATGATTTTACAATATTTACAAATGCCAACAGGTAAAAACATATAAAAAAATCTGTCTATTTAAACTATAAACTGTATAAGCTATGTGTTGAATGAATTTTAGGCACATGTATATAAAAGCAGATTGAATTAATTGAACAATTAATGCTGTAGTTCTGTGACACTTATATTCATAAACAAAATCTAGTGAACTAAACATTTTTAAATTGCACTGAAAATAATAATATTTATGTGGTACAAATACATTCCTTGCATTACATTACTTACAGTACATCAACAATCATCATTGCCATATCTGAATAACATATTACAAAAAAAAAACGTGCTTCATGTACAGCCACATGCCAGGAATGCAACTCCAAAATGGTGGAGGACGAAGTAGACTGCGTCTGTGCTGCCTCTTTTACTCTTCTGAACAACCTTCTCCATAAAATCTCCCAAGTACAAAACTGCAAAGAAACTCCTACATATGAAAGCCAACAGACCTTCGACAAATGTCAGAGCAGCTTCATCTCTAACCTGAGGCACACTGACCTTTTCTCGTCAGATTCTCAATCCTCCTCACCCACAGATATAAAAAACTTTCTTACTTCACCCTTCTTCTCCATCCCGTTACCCGTATGACCCTTGCTAATGCTCGATGTCAACCCACACTCACAAACTCTGTACCACTTTAGCTTAAGGTGGCCAGTCTACACCAGATCAGACCGCTCAGGTCAATGCAAAGGCGGCACGCGTGTCGTGGTCACTGTCAGCTACTGTTGGTCCTAATTCATCCCTCTACAGTCAGGCTGTCACGCGTTCCCCAGAGCACCTGCTGACATTGTTCTCCACCCTCCACTACACTCTTCTCATGTAACTATCATCAGCCTTGTCACGCCACCCCATCCGTGCCATTCCCCCAGGCACCCTACGCATCTTAGGACTGGGGCGGAAAGAGGACCGAAGACGTGCTTTTAAGTTAGCATTGCTATGGGCTATGTTTCAGTTTGAGACAGACCCCAGAAGTCATGGCAGACCTTGTCTTTTAATTGAAACGCTTTGATTTTTCAAAAAAATAAAAGAATTACAGGTCTGCACGGTTCTCATCAGGATAAGTCTGGAATGAAAGAGAAGTGCACAATTCATCCATGAGAGCTTTCTCAACATAAAAACACAAACATTTCACATGGAAAAGAGAGTGCTTTGAAAAGATCCCGAAATAAATAAACTGACATCATCACCATTGTCTACATGCTCATCAGGAAGGACATGAGAATTTATATAGCCATTTTATTTATCAGAACTTTAATGGCATCATGATTTGTTCCAGTTTGTTTTCCATCATACTTCTAAGACCCTTGAGGTCTAGATCTACCATCTGTCTGTATATAAAATGCAGATGTGTTATATGAATACAGTATATTGATAAATATGTTTATGTGACAGGAAGCAGAGCACTGTAAGTGTCGCAATCAAACATTACCGCAAGATCACTGCTAAACTTAGCACATGTGCGACACATCTCTCCGGTCAGTCAATAGTCTACATCTGCCTTAGGGATCAAATCAACAAACACCGGAAGATGGCAGATGGGCCCTGTGCCCAATTTAGAGCTTTTTTCTATTATTTAGGCTTGCAGCAAGGAGTGTATGACTGATTATTGGTGGTCATGCCAACAAAACGTCACCCTAATGTGCACTAATGACATGATCGTCAAACCCTGTGACACTCTTATCCACGCACTCTTATGAGATGAAGGAGTCACTCAGTTAAAGGTTACAGTCTTCAAAATACAAAAAACAAATGCTAATGCAACAATAAGGATTGATTTTTTCATTCTCTTAATGGACTTGCTATAAATATAGTCACAAATGCTGAATCATACATTATGTTTCAGGTAGAAAGAGCTCTTGCACTACTATAGTGCTCTGTGTTTAACCTCTTAGGTCTCTCTTTGAAGAAAAATTCCTAAATTTAAACACTAAATTTAATAAAGGGAAAAACAACATGACGTACATGAAATGTACGTCAATCACATTTTCAATCACAAAGGAAATATATGTATTTTTTAACACAAACATGCTATACGTGTGTACATAACTGCTTGTTGCATTAGATAGTTCATAGGAACTCTATTCATAGGGCAATGCAGATATGTGTTCCCAGAATAGCTGTAGGGGGCGCTATAATGAGCGTTAGCTTTCAACTGCCTGCTTCTATGGCAAATTCTCTACTTCAGGTCAACTACCTTCATGACTTGCGTACATCAGTGAAGTATCTTTCTGGCCTTGAGACCACAGAAGCCTCTTTAAGTATTTGTAATAGAGGTCAACACAAAAGCTTGTTTATGACAGTCCTGAACGGAATATCTTTAGGTTTCAATACTGTGTGTAATTTTCTGTGCAGCTGGTTGTGCGTCCAGAGCGAAACAGCGTGCCTTCGTTGTGAAATTAGATTTGAAAGAAAATCAATCAAGTACATCATCAAAGCATGTAGAGTGCTTTCCAGTGACCTTTAATCTTATATTCTGGATCATGGGACATCTGTAAACCCCTGACCCCATCTTTTCTGCCATCAAACAACATGTTTAACACATGAAGCCATGGGGATGGCCATGAAAGCAATACAGTGGCAAACCTCGTGAAAGAAACCTTCTCACATGGCTGTGTGTAATGACACATCTGGCTGTGGTCACCCAGATTCAGAACAACCAGTTCTGGCAGGGCAGTGAAAGGCTGTTTCTGTGGCTACATCTGCCGGTGGATTCTCATTTTCATCCAAGACCCTCGAAGGCCTGTTTCATAACACGCACAGCAGGCAGGCTGCGCTACTGCTGTCGCATAGCAATTACTCTCCGTTTATACATTCATTGTGTATGCTTTGCAAAATCATATTTAATGATTGTTTGAATGACGAAACTTTGAAAAACAAACAATAGGCAAAGTTGGCGAATTGCAAAAACAAATCATTATTTCAAGACCAAGAGTGAGTCAAGTATTCTACATTTGAACTAGTGTAAGATATCACTGCTACTTGATAATACTCACACATGTCACACGCACCGTGTTATTGATTGTCAGGTTATAAGATCTGCAGGGATCAGTGATTAGAAGCTCAAAGAGATGCAACTGTAAATCAAAAAACGTTAAATTCAGAGCTGCCTCTTCAAACACAAACCAGCAGACTCAGAGACTACGCAGTCAGTCTGCCCAGTTAGCGCTCAATAAAACATCAAAGACACAGAACACACAAACATCATCATTACTCCCTTTCTTTTTTTCTCCATCATTCTGTCTCTATCACTCTCAGCTCGGTTGAACTTAGCCATGCATTACTGACCACACAGATTGTTCATGACACATGGGATAATAGGAATGTAGCGTAGAAATCTCTGCCTCATCTCTCTCTCGCTTGCTCACTCGCTCGCTCACTCTCATCTTATACATTTACATGGTCACACCAACATAAACTGAGAATAAGTGTGATCGGTAGTGCTAACACTTTGTTGATGTATTGTCACATTTGGACAATTTCTTGCTCTGTAAACACCTCGCACAAACGGACTCCAGACTAGCGCTGTTTTTAAATGCAGACAAAGTCATCTGGTGGTCACGGGCGTACCGGTAACATGAGCAGACATCATCACCATGGACAGAGAATAACAGAGGGGCTGGCTTTAACAGTGAGGTTTATTTATTATTCAATTATTTTAAATATTTCAGGGCAGACAGGATGTGCATGCGATCATGAATATTTTAGTCCCTCCTCCGAGGGAGGGATGGGGGGCACCTGTCCACTACCGACGGTAAAAGAGGTGGTGCGTGCACGCTCCTCGACCGAGCTCTGGGACCTTCATACCCAAACCGAATGCCTGTCCTTCACTTTAGAGGGGAAAAAAATTAATATTCTGTCGCTTCTCCATCTGGCTTCACATGCGTGAAAAGCAGCGCAGATATGAGGCTGTCAGACCTGCCCTATCAAGTTTTCAATCTGCGTTTTCGCTCCCCCTTTTTTCAAATGTGGTCAGAGGCTGGGGGAGACGGTCAACAAATTGCTTTACATATATGAGACACACCGCATTAATGGGAGAAATGAGAGCATAATTAATCACCACAGGCACAAAACATCGGAGGCAAAGGAGAAACGAGCAGTATAGACTTTAAAATGGCAAAAATCACTTGGCAACTAACTCTGAAAGTTGAGAGAGTATTTGATATTATTAAACATTGGTTCCTATAATGGCATAAAGCTGGTTAAGTAACCCCCCACCTTTAAAAATATCTAATGAATGAAAGATACTGTCAAAAAGACATGGGTTTCATACTGTAATTATACGCGTTGTCTATCCACCCTCCCAACTCCCCAGCAATATCCACCAAGGTGCGGAGAAATAAATTGCTTTGTTCTCTAGTGTTTGTTTATGTCAGACTTATGCATTGATTAAAATCATTAAATCAACTCAGACCCTCACAATCTCTGTATGCACAGCAATAATGGCTGTAAAAAGCATTTCAGAACCATCTGATTTCAACTTTGATTAAACAGAGCAATTTAAGCTAAAAAAACAACTTTGACTTACATTTTTCTCTCATCTGCTCCTCAGCTGTCATTGCGGTACCCTAATCTCAGCCCTGAATCGCACTGAATTGTTCATACAGGCAACACATTCAACTTGACTAACGTCTTACCTTGAAATGCTATTTGTGATCCTATACTCCACAAGCTGGCTGAAGGAAAGCAATGCACAACCCAAATCTTTTCAGTTTAGCCCACCACAATAAACAAACACAGCAGCCTGAGAGATGCAATCTATCATTGACACTTTTTATTCTCAGGTGTCCTCGTTTTGGAATCCCTTGATTACTCCCTTCCTTAATAATTCCGGTCCTTTTCCGCTTCGTTATTTTTTCCCTCGGATGTCTCGTGTTTATAACCCTGAAACTGAGGGAAGCTGCTTATCTCTGTGAGACAGAAAAAAGAGAGAACGGAGAGAGTGTGAAGGCAGTTCTCCTAGCGTGCAGGGTCCTCTCGTCAGTGGCTAGAAACAGCAGCCACTCTCAGCTCCGCTTAGCTCATCCTCCATCGGCAGTCGCATCCCCAAGAACTTTCAGACTGGCAATCCACACTTAAGCAGCCGCGTCCACAGTGAATCTGAAGGGGAAACACAAACCGGCAAATGTCTTCTGTTCTGTTTAATCCTTGTGTCAGTTTTTCTGGATTGTGGAATTTAAATGACTCCAATTTCTCTGAATTTTCTTGTCGGAGGCACTAGATGCTAAGGATCGGTGTATTGAACATCTCTTGCTCTCCCCTCCCTCTCTTCTCTCTCTCTCTCTCTCTCTCGCTTTCTTTCTCTCTCAGGCACAGTCGCACGAACAAGTGCACACACTCGCTCGCACATGCACACACATCCCCCTCCCTCTCGCGTCTCTTTCCACCCCCTTCATCCATTCTCTGCCTCCCTTATTCTCACACTCTCCTGCATCTGAGTCTAACAATTAATGTATTTGTGTTCAGCCGTACAGCAAAGAAAAAAGATTGATTCACACTTCCCTTAAAAATACAAATAATATGCAGATCTTATACAAAGGAAAGCAGGAGCATAACGTGAATATTACATATATGATAAGCCTGTTCTTTAAGGGTTATGTTCTTCACATACTCTCCACATTAAGAAGAAAATCCAGCTGCACCAGTGAAGGGTCACCATTGAGTGTTGGCCAACTGTCAAGCGTGATTGAGGAGGTGGATGAAAATAGAAGTAGCAACCAGATCAGAGCACTACCGGAATGCAACGACAATGCCCATCCAACAGCAACCGTGGAATCATACAATTAGTAGCGTAAACAAAACTGTCAATTCCCTTATCGGCTCGACACACATATGCACGCAGAAAAGCCTCCAAGGGGGCTACTGAATGAGCACAGCTAATAAAATACAAAAGCTGACCCAAACAATGGTATGAAGAAGAATATCTATGCTGTATCTCAACCAGCAGACACACTAACAAGACTGTGTAAAACAAGAATCAAACATTTGGCCTAGTAAGTAACTAGTGGGGACGTAAATGCTAATTTTTCCACCTAAACTAATTATAATACTGATTGTGTAAACCCTGCAATTTTGAAGTGTACAAAGCAAGTAGTTGATTAGCTGTGTGGTTGTATTAGTGCTTTGCACAGCATTGTTGTATACTAGCTTATTATGCAGAGACAACCATATGTAGGATGATTCCCCAGATGAGTGCAAACGCTGATGCACTTCAAACACATTGTTTTGGTTGTTTGAGCTTTCCAACCAGTTTGACACACATATTTTTTTTCTAACTAGTGGCAGACAGGGAATATTCAGGGAAACCTGCATTACCATTGAATTAGTCTGTATCCAACAATAACAGGGATGAAAAAAGTTATTTTTGTCATTCTGTTTGGTGACACAGTGGCACAGAAATATCACACTTCACCTTCAAAAAACGAAAGTTACGTAATATAATAAGAGCAAATTGTGGGTGTTCGCTTACGTTTTGAAAAAGTGCTGGATTGCAATGATTTTTGGGCACCACTGTATTAGACAAGAGATGTTTGCACACTAATTCTTCTGTTGTGCTGCTGCAGAAACTCAAATGTATCTGTGAAAAATAATAAGTTATTAATTAACTTCCTAAAACATTTTTACTCTGTACATTTAAAAACAAACAAGCATTATAATGCCCATGTGCCATTTGTCTATGTGCTGCACTGTCAAAAAGAACTAAATTATTTAATGGAAATTAAATTAGGAAAGAGAAAGATATGCGGCTCTTATTAATAATCATATGACTCTTATCTTAAAGACTGGTCTTTAAAATGATGAGTAAGAATATTACAAAGTTTAAATATACCTCCAAATATGTATAACTTTCAGAACTGTATTAAAACTGTTCATGTCCTATGAGGATATTCCCATAATTACCACAAAGCCTTCAAGTTGACTTGGTTTAATTATTGGCCATCTGGCACCAGACATCAATAGCCCACCAGAATTCCATCCATCTCCACTAAGTCACAGCACTAAAGGTTCAACAATCAGCCATCCCCACTGTCAGATGAATAACTATGGTTTAGATGCTTTACTCATATAAAGCGGTCTTTTGTGATAGTTGGGATGTTTTATATTGCAGCCAATACATTGTCTGTAACTGTTCTAATTATTCTAAATAAATCAAAGCAACAATATACAGTCTAGCACATCACATCTGAGAATGAGGTGCATTATGCTATAATATCACAACATTATATTTTCTGTAGCTCAACTGGTAGAGCATTGTGTTAGCAGCGCAAAGGTTGTGGGTTCGATCCCAGGGAACACAAGTACTGATAAAAAAAAAAATGTATACCTTGAATTCACTGTAAGTCACTTTGGATAAAAGCGTCTGCCAAATGAATAAATGTAAATTTATTTTTTGATGTGCAACATGATTATTATTGTAACACTTTTTTCAGCATCTCTGACCAATAAACTATTCTTTGAGATCAATAAACCAGTAAACTGTACAATATTGAAACCTTCCCAATCAATGCTATTTTAACTCCAAAAGGCCCGATTTTCTCTCCTGTTGCGCTAATAATAAAGAAAAAGACGTCATTATCTGATCCTCGGTGTGTTGGCGAAAGGTTCAGAAGTGAACAATGACAAACAGAGTATTTAGATATTCTCATCAATGCTTATTTTAAAAAAAGACAAACTGTGAAAGAACTGATGGAGTGATGAAGTGTGCCAAACCATCAGGCAGTTTCCCATAAATGACTGATTGAAAAGATCTGGTGTCCAGCAACAAGATGCAGAAGCCTATAAATTACTCCAGATAACAGTGATGTCAAAACAGTCTGGCAAACAGGGACTCATCCTCCTGATGAAAAGCCACTAACTGACAATTAAAGGAAAAGTTCACTCAAAAATTCAGAAGTCAATAATAGTTGTAATATTTTTTGTAAACTAATTGCGAAGGACAATGTTATCAATAAATACATTAATTATCGGTGTATCTTAACTATATATAACTAATATTTCCACTTTCACCGGATATTATATACATTTATATGTATGCATTTGACAGGCACTTTTACCCAAAGCACCTTACATTACATTTAAGATATACATTTTATCAGTGATCTACCAATTAATTACATTAAATAATACATTTTATTTATGATCTACAAATGAATTGCTTCAGCGATGTTTAGTTTTAACATTTTCCTCTCTCACAGCACTGTCAAATGACACCACAGGCACCGGGTCCCAACCTTGTTCCGCTCATTGTGGTAGTTGTAATACAGAGGAGAGAGGTGAGGAGAATGTGGAACTCATGCTGCGTGTTTTCTCCTTATGCAGTGCACCTGTAGATAAGCAAGGCTAAGCTCCTAGCAGATATCGTGGCACGGTCACTACAAAATCCCATTTTCCAGGTGCCACTATTCACTAAGGATCTAGTCACGCCACTTACTGTTGTATGCAGAGTTACCTGTGGGTGCCTGACCAATCAATCTTGTCCCAGCTGCAGTAAGATCACCAAGCAGCCTGTTTTACAATGATGTGGAGGTCACTGAACAAATAAACGTGTGCACAAGTCGTCAAATTCAGCTGCTTAATGAGACATTGCCAAACGACAGGATTTGTCAGAGACACAGCGCAGTGGGGGGTGCACAAGCTCATGCATTCAAACAAGCACACGAAACAAGAGACATTGTTGTGCTCAGAGACACAGGTTTGAGTCCGGCTTGCGTTATACACTTTCCAGTTTACCTCAACTGTCCTGTACTGCAAAATGCTCATAATAAAAAATACACAGAATTTTATTTTTCTAAGAATTTGCTGAAAATGGAATATGATGTTGCTGATTCTCAGACAAGTGTTTCTCTACACAAGAAAAATAAATTACTGCAATACTGAAACATGTATTTCCTGCCAGCGTAGTCAAAGTGAAAATGTTATTTCAAGCACTGTGCTGTGTTTTATGTCTGAGTCTCAGGAGACGGCTTCTGATTCTGTGAGGAGTACAGTGGCCCCTGAATGTTAGATTAGGGTTCGTTCATATTGTGTTGTTCTGAGGAAAAATAGGAAGCTGAAATGACACAGAATGCTGAAGTATGTAGCTCCTGACCTTCAGACCAAACTTACTCCAACCCTTCAAACAAAACAAGTCAATTATGACGCAATGCAAAATTATGTTCTGAAATGCTGTTATAAACCTTGGGGGGAAAGAAAAAACAACCTCAAACAAACAACTTAAAACAAGCTAAAGGATCATGATGGTCCTGACCAGTCAAATCCTACAATTTCCTACACAGTAGT
This sequence comes from Ambastaia sidthimunki, assembly GCA_036877625.1. Classification (NCBI taxonomy): domain Eukaryota; kingdom Metazoa; phylum Chordata; class Actinopteri; order Cypriniformes; family Botiidae; genus Ambastaia; species Ambastaia sidthimunki. The sequence goes on from JAZGTK010005032.1 coordinate 13,809, forward strand.
TTGAGACAAAACATTTTTTTTCCATAATAGTAAGGAGTCAAAGAATGAGCTAACTTTAACTTTTACACGGATCTCATTAAGCACTTTCAACAATTTGTAACTTAACTGAAAGGTTAAATATTTAGCTACACATTCTCTAAAGTGTATTTCTCCAATCTCCTTACTGCTGTTAGCTTTCAATAAAAATAAGTTATCGTTTCCATGACCTGAAGGAGTAATTTCACTGAGAAATGTGATGTTGTAATTGAGGTCATCCAGTGTGAGGTGAACTGGGTGGGGGAGGTACAGACTTTTCTTGTGTACAGACAAAAAGGAATGTAATTAAGTTACAGCAGTTATTAAAATGGGTGAATAAACAAGCCTGATGAAAATAACATAACATTCACAATATTTGCACTGTATGATTGTTATAGCTAAACATAAAGGCAGACTTAGTTTGCAATGTAATGTCTTTATTGGCCGGTTAGACTTTATGACATTTTTTGTGCTTTTCATCATGGGCTCAGAAATATCGATAGTCCCTTAAGCATTCTTTAAAAACCTCATACTCATTCTTTAAAAACCATGCCTCATACTTGCTCTTCAAGGTTCTTATAATGACTTCACCAGCCCATTGATCAACAAAGGAACTTACATAGCATGTCTGAGCATATCAAATTAGGATAATATGGTTCATTAGTCCTAATTATAACCAGAGTGGTGACACACTGTCTTAACCCAGTCCCCTAAGTTTAAATCTGTTCTGGAAGTTTAGTATTAATTACTAGCTATGTTAACTGGATTTGTCATATGTCAGGTAAAATAAGTTTAAACAAACTCTAAAAAAATTTAGTTTCCTTTTGAAAGGACGCATGTTTAAATTTATCAAGAACTTTTTGCATATTGCATATATATCATGAACCATATGCATATGGTACAATATATATTTTTTCAACCCTGTTACACACCTATTTTAAATACAGTGCCTAAAAATCCTGATTTGTGTAATTTTGTGTTTTTTTTAGCAAAAACATTTAAATGATCAAATTCTAAAGGAAATTTTCTAAAATACAAAAACATACCTTTGAAAAAGCACATTTTAAGCTAGTGTAAGCTCTCAAGAAACAACTGTTTCTGAAACGTAGCAGGCTGCCTATGCAGACAGCTTTTTTAAAGAATCATAGATGACGATGGATATTTGGCATTATCAAATCATTAACAGAGCAAGGAATCCCACAACGCAATATTTAACACAAAGGAATAAACTCATCAATTGGCTAGTGGAATAGTTCATGATCTGAACTAGATCTGTTGGAAGAGGCATCCAAAATGTGCAGTCCTGGGAAACTTCAGGAATTAAAAACGCTCTTAAAAAATCATTATTTTTATGATGTACACTGATTGCACATGCTGAAACGTCTTGGGAATGAACATGCACAAAGATCCTCAGAGAGAAACCTGTGTGTGTGGGAACAACAGCCTGCTGACCATATGCTACTGCCGAGCCCACCCATGGAGCAGCCACAGAGGGTCCTGCCACCAGCCACAGTCAGCAGACCTGCCAGCAGGCAACTGATGACTGCTAACAACTTCGAAAACTTCAGTTCCTCTGCCCTACAGTATATCACCAACAATATGCCATTAGAGTCTCCCAAACATCTCTCCAATCTGCTTATAGTCACTCATCTTCCCACATTTTGGGACTTATCTCAGTCTGGGGCCGCAAATGATAGACAGCTTGTATTGCACTAGTTTTATTACATTTGCAGTGCCCACTGCTACAACAACAGCCAAAAATGTCCCCTAATTTCTCAAAGGCCTCAACAGTCTAAAAAATGTAAAAGCATTAGTTTGTAGAATGTGTAGAAGTTAACGATAACTTCTACAATAGAACTTAATGATAAAATAAACACAGCTTATCTGTCTTGCTTTGGTTATTTTCTTGGCGAGTAACATAAGGTAAAATCTCATTATAAAGTTGTAGCATTGAAGTTGTGTGTCATTTTGGCATTCAAGAAAGAATATTGAAATAAAAAGAAAAAACGTTAAAGGAAAAAGAATAAAAAACAATGAGGCGACCTTGCAAGCATTTCTACTTTACAATGCAGAATAATAGCAAGGATAAAACAACAAAAGAAAACAGAAGCTCTCCCTGGAGCCAGCAAAGGTCTGTTTAAGTGTGAACGGTTTCCTTTGAGGAGTTCAGCTTTTCCTGTTTATTTCAGGTGAACAGATTGTTTTGGTCAGAATGGGTCTGTCTGTAAGGCTTGGTAGCAAAACATAGTTGCAGTCTCAGTGGGTGTCATTGCACCATATTCGAGTTCAAAGACCACTTTGAAGGACATCTGAGAAGTAGAAGGTGTGATCCAGCACTCATAGTGGTCCACCTGCAAATAGGATTTCCACTTGACTTCAAATGTGTGTAATTTATGAACACTGTTGACTGAAGAAATTAATATTATTTAATTACCAGATTTCTACTCAGACAACAGATATGTGCAGCAAAGATATCAGATATTTAGCCCAAAATATACTGAAACCTGAAAGGGAAAGTTTCCAAAAACTAAAAATTCTGTCATCATTTGCTTTTATGCCATTGCAAGTCTATTTTATTCTTATGTGGAAAGAAAAAGGAGAGGTTTTGATGAATGTACTTCTTACTCTTTTCATTCAATGAAAGCAGATGGTAAGAAGGGTCTGTCAAGCTCCAAAAGTACTGCTAAAATATTATTAAAGTAATCTACACACATTACTCACACATTACATCTCAAGTTTTCTAAAGCCAACCTTCTGCTCACCTTTTACCTTCATTATATAGAAATAAACAGTTTGGTTTTTCTGCTTCAAAAACATCTTTATGTTCTATGGAGAAAAGGAAAGAGGTTTTAAAAGAAAAGACACAGACAAGAAAAATCACAAAGAGGGTGATTGAATGAAAACAGTATTTTTATTTGTGAAAATTTATTTTCAATAAAGGGTCTGTAAAGTCTTTTCAAATGTTCCTATTAACCAATTTGCATCATCTATATGAACACTAATGTATCACGAAAACATATACATTTATATGAAAATGCTGTTTTTCTTATATTGTGTGAAGCGGATATATGTTTGATAACTGGAAGAAATAAGTCATATGTAACGCTATTGTAAACAGGCTAATGAAATAATACAGTCTTTTCCAGAATTGTTCGCTTTTGTTGCATGAATGACTGTCAGAGATATAGATGCATTTTCGTCGCACACAAAGGGCATCTGAGATCTCAGAGTATCGTGGCGGAATGGGCTTATGTAAGATAACATTTGTGCATCATTCCTAATGCTATAATAACACGACTGATTATCCCCTAAAAGCGTGTCGGCCACAATGAGATCCTGGATGTTTACGAGTAGGAGCCCTATGCCATTTATTACCCCATCTTCACAGACTGAGTGACAACTTGCTACGTAAGAGTCATGACTCTTGCCGCCCACTTGCAGGAAACAAAAGGTCAGGCTGACACACAAGGGACAAATACATGAGTATATGTGGCAGGAAGTCAAGAAAGAGACTTGATTTATGCAGGCAAATGTCAGTCAACTTGATCATAGAGTGTGAAAGTGCAGCTTTGCGTTCTGAAGCGTCGGAGGCGGATCTCGTTGGATCTGACAACGCGTGACAGTCAAATAATTTTCTATTGAAAACACAATATGTTACGATAAGTCAATTTTATGGCGAAGTTCATGTTCGCTGTGCTTTTCGTCAGGGTTTTTTTAAATCACTTATGTTAATAATGTTCATGCTGTCTGAGGTAATCTAGTTAGTATTTGTATGTTAAGCAGGTGTCAGTCTCTGTATTTGCTCTGTATTTGTTCATATTGTCAGTATTTTTTTATTATAAAATAAGTTGCTTTAGTTTATAATTTTCTTTTTTTGCACCAGTGAGGTAAAAGAAAAATAATTCATAAATGTATTGTTGTTTTAGAGTAAAACACACAATCCTGCTTTCATGGTGTGCTGGTGTAAATGGACCAGTGATATTACTCCAATAAATCTTTCACATTCACAGAGTTCATTGAATGCTCTCTCTTTGCAAAATACGCACACATCTGACCAGTTTCAAAGCACTGCAACAGTCAACAAAATTAAGCCATCATCTGAATCATGTTGACCTTTCATTGACCCTAAAACGACAACCATTAACCTGAGAAAGTATCTTAAAGGTTATCTGTAGAAAAAGAACACAATCGACTGACACTTACCAATGAAATGAGCAGACCAAGGTACTTCCTCACTACAGATACATAAAGCCTTAATCTTTAAATCAATATGATGTGAATTCGAGCCGCCCACTCTCCCCATTTCCTTTCTTCGTTCTCCTAACACCTCGGAGGCCTTGTGATGACCAGCCGGGCAACATTTATCACATTGCATGCCCAAGTCCCTTTCGGGGCCGGAGTAATTTGAGATGGTGCATAGACTATGCATCAAGATAATGGCACGACACACTCAAAATAGGACAGGGCTGCTAGCAACACAACCAACAAGGGTTTGATTCTCAGAGAACACAATCAAATTTAACTGGTACAGTAAATTACTTTGGATAAAAGCATCTGCCAAATGTAAATGTAATTAATCACATTTCTGATATACGCCCACGGCATTCGTTTTACACCCGTGACATGCACTTCAACACTACGGACAAACACAGTGTGTGTTACAGATGCCAATGAACACTGTGTAACCAATAATTATGATGTGACGGTTGAAGAGAGTGAGAAATCAGTCACGCTGTGAAGGAGTGGGAGGAGCCAAGAGTCCACTGTTCAACTAGAGCTGTGGACCTTATTTTATCATAATTAACCAGTGAGATGACTAACACAAGCAGAGTCCTTCAATCTGTAGCATGATGTGTCTGGGCATTTGCATACTGTAATTAATCTCTAAAAAGTAAGAAGGGAGTGTTTTAAGAATCATTATTTTCATATTGTAATTTGGTCAAAAAGGTTCCAAAGCATTTTTCAAAGCAAAAACCACTAATGACAAATAATATCCCAGGAGAGAACGGGTGTGAGACGTGCTCCCAGCCTAAATTAAAAATCTGCTTGCTAAATTAAGTTCTTTTTGTTTTTCCCTTTTATCTTTTCACTTTTTGTTGCAATGAATGAATTTCCAGAATACAAGATGTCATTATTTCTGAATAACAATAATAAATAATGTTTTGCAGGTCCAGGTGCCTGATAATTGCTAAATATCACTGTTGGAAATATTTCAAAAATTGCCTCAAAGATCAATGACCTTCTGCAAGAACAGCTTCGTGATACAGTCTACGAAATGCTCTTAATTTCTGAAGAGTTTGTAGAGGTCTCTCTTCCCCTAAATCCCTCTTAAGACATGGTTGAATTCTAAGAGTACTCAAGAGCCAGCCTCAGATGAGTCTAAAATAACAGTACAAAGACTGATACACATGTTGTGCCAGGAAGGTTAATTGAACAGGCAATGTATCTCTTTGAAAGGCAAACGTACATGAGGGCTTCTGCATCTGCAGTGAGCTGAGCATCTGATTGATGTCAACTGTGTTAATGGAGGAACTTTTGTGTTTCTGACTGGGGCATTACAATCAAAGTGAATGAAAAACCTCAATCAACGCTGAATCAACTTTGAAAATGTCCAGATTAAGTGCAATTTTAATCTCTGATTGTATCCTTCGGTCAATTTTAGTGTTGCACATTTCTTCTTATGACATTAATGAAGGATGTTTTCTTTTTAAACTAGGGCTGTCGGGACATATAGAGTTGAGGTGTTTAAGGCACTTAGCAGCAGGTAAATGAGAGAACAATGAGCAGAACTGTGTCTGTCAAATGGTCTGTAATTCTTTTGTGTACTATACTTAGTCTCCATATATTTCTGTGCGCTGTTTGGATTGAATCATTAAAAGTTAATATTAGTCTTTGATAATGATAAATCAAAGAATAATGATAAACAACCATCTGTGATTTATCACTCTGCATGTCAGTCATACGTCTCCTCCTGTCAAAATAGTGCCCAGACCTTGTGTTGTTTAGTCAAAGGTCTGGCAACAAGAAACTAGTGCCATCTGTTACTACACTTACAAAGCTGGGAAAAAAGAATCAATAAGAAGCTACTCACAGAAGACATATTCTTGCCTTTAATACAGCCTTAATAGAACACAATGAGATCTCATTATATAATACTATGTAAGTATAAGATCATGTAAGGGTACTATATAGTATCATATAAGATCATGTAAGGGTACTATATAGTATCATATAAGATCATGTAGGGTACTATATAAGATCATGTAAGTGTTGAAGTTTTGCTGTGTCTGTTGAGCAAAAGGTTTTCACAACTGGTCTTAAAGAAATCTTTAAGTATACAAACTTTTATACAGTCATTAACAGAGATCACGGCGTAGCAATTGTTACATAAATCAAAACAGCAGACAAATCAATTATGGGGAAGAATATATAGTGCATTTGTCTGCTGGCTGTAATGCACCGGAACAAAACACAAATTGAAACATCACATTCTGCATCCAGGTGGTAACTGACTGCCTTGTACAACATCCCCAGAGACCTCTTCACAATACCCCGAGAAATGATCTCAGCAGCGTCTGCATTGAAGAGTTGGGCTAAATCCTCATGTGATAGGACGCTACCCGACAGCTATGCAAATTTCCCCCTCTTTATGCGAGTGGGGGTAATTAGGCATAGCAAATTGTTCTGCATGTAAAAGAGAACAAAACAGAGAAAGAGCCTCATTTGTAAGATGCTGTGTTGTGGTCTCCTCCCCATTTCCTCTCACCCGTCCTCCTTCAATCAAAATACACACCTGCGTGGTGACTGTGGCAGTAGGCTGGCAGATACTCTACATGTGTAATGAGTGTGATTGAGAAACTGATTACATGTGGCTTATGATTGCAAATATACAAGACAATTAGTGCTGGATTGGAACTACAATAGTTATCTGTGGGAACAACGTTTTAGTTAGTTCATAGGAATGAAGTGTAAATCGCACTGCACGATAAACCGGTGTCATAAAACAATAAACATCAGAAACATCAAAACAATCTCAAATCTTAAGTCTCAAAAACGTATTTTTAGTACAAGCTAATGTGTTCTACAGTAAACACAAAGGTGAATGACTCATTTAAATGTAGGATGGAACTACTGTAGATCCATATTTACTGTTATAAAACATCCCAATCATATGTACAAGTGGTCCATTTCTGCTATAATGGTTCTGCTCTTATGCAGGAAATGGAGGCACTGAATTCTCCACCTGACAGAAACCTTCCATTTCCACTTATCTCCCTCACGTCAGCAGATTCACCTGCTCTTCTGTCGAGACTGCCGCTCTAGAAAGCTGACTCGTCTCATCTCCATATCACATACTGCCTTCTCTGAAATTGTGCTTTATAATTAACCATCCCCATGTTGACTCAGCAGAAGAATTCACATTTAGCAGAATGATGCATATGGCAGTGAGCTTTGTATTTGATGTTGGTTGACTAACAGGGGGATCTTAAAACTTCACTGGCTTTGGTTATTAATTGGATTACCAAAATTTAAGAAGGTGCTACATGCCATGAGACATGGGCCTATATCAGAAACGCAAGAACTGTTAGCGAACTTGTAACACATCCACACTCCATTTTCCGCAGCACTGTAACAGCATAACAATGCCAGAGGATCAACATTTTAATTTTGGTTTCGCTGCAAAACATACAATAGATTAATATTCTTGGCAACTTCTTGTAACAATGCCTAGAGCCCAGCAGAGGAGATTAACTGAAGAGATTGTGCCATAGAGCAGGAAATGTACAAAGAGTCTAGGAGACTGTAAAAGAAGACAATTTAAGAACAATTATACATTTTATAACATTTTTGAACATATTGAAAATGTTATTGTTTACGTTTCTTTGTCTTGGGAGTCAAGACATTTAAGGGGTTTAAAAATGGTCTGAAATAATTTCAAATGTGTTGTTTTATTAGGGAAAATTTAAATGCCTATTTTAGTTTGATAAAAAAAAGTTTATAGACTGAAATAATCTTAAATAGCTACTTATCATTTTTTTGAGTGAAGAGATGATGGGAATGGCATTCCTATCAACTTTACACAATACATAACACACTTTAAAATGTCTATGTTTTTACATAGTGGTGCAACTAGCTCTGGTAGTGGGTCAGGTTGTAACAGCAACACTCTTATTTTAAAACTTGTGCAAATAAATATAGCACAACATGCAAGTTTTAGAGGAATGGTACAACACAAAAGTTACCAACATTGAATACAATCTGGTCTCTGTGGTCTCGTTTACTGTTACATCCTTTGTGAAAACTACCAAAACAATCTTTTCAGCCAAGATGCTCGATAAACTAGCAGTTGTCTTCCGGGATCAATGACTGGTAAATTGTGCTATATTGATAACCTTCACAGTCAGCTTACCAGAATTTTATCTCTAGCTGGAGAATCTCAAAGGCCTGATTTCTGTTCCCTCCCGTGGAGCTGATAATGGATAAGAAAATAGATTTGTCAGATCCACATCTTAAAAGTTGTTTTGGTCCTCAATGTCAAATGATTTAGAATAAATATATAAACGGTGACAAACAAGGACTGCTTAGTAATTCTGATCAATGTTTATTCTGAGAAAAAACTCTCAGAGTAAGAGTGGGCCAAACCATCAGGCAGTTTCCCATAAATGACTATGATTGAAAAGATCTGATGTCCAGCAACAAGATGCAGAAGTCTATAAATTACTCCAGATAACAGAGATGTCAAAACAGTCTGGCAAAAACAAACTTAGTTTCCAGCATCCTACAGCAACACACTTATTTATGAAAGCACTATGTTTAGTACAGCCACCTTGAATGACATGTTTATTCATGAGTTTCTGTATATTGATTCATTGTGATCTCTTTAAGTATTTGTATGTAAATTATGGTTCTACCATATTTACATATGATTGGTTAGACTTTAAAAAGTGCAAGAAAGCTGAAAGCTTCTAAAACGTAAAACTCTACAAACCTACAAATGTTTACAAATCCTTTGACGTTCACTTAATTTTGGGTTGTCTAATGGGTTGATTTTATTATGTTTATAATAAATTAAATGGAATATGTTTAACAATGACATTTAACACATTTTCATAATTTGACATTATAACGTTTCTTTTGTTTTGTGTGATTTTCAGGGACTAATGAATGTGACACACAATAACACACAAGCACTTGGAACAATGTAAAGTTAGACTGAGCTACTTTTAATGCAATGCATAGCCGACATCAGCTCATCCGCAGTTCAGTAAAATAATGACCTCTTAAGTCTCGAAAGTTAATTTCTCAAGACAAGTTCAGGAACAACTCGACCTCTCAGCTCTCTGCTCATAAAGGCCATCAAAAAATCTCTCAGTAAATAT
>JAZGTK010005033.1:0-20402 GCA_036877625.1 Ambastaia sidthimunki
CGGATTATACCTCTCACTCCGGTTCTTGAGACTTGGAAACGCTTGGATAGCTTTGTATATCCTTCTCCTGTTTTATGTGCATCAATAATTCTTTGTCTCAAGTACAAACTGATTTCCTTTGTTTTTGGCATGTTGCTTTCTCAAATGACCCATACTGAGGCTTTTATACCTTAATTTAACTTAATTATTGAGTGAGATCACCTGTTTCACCTGATCACCTTTACGCACATCATCTGTGAAGGTAAAGCACATCACTGCACAAAGGTGGCTTGTGCGATGATTTAATAAATGGTCATTTCTTATAGGGGGCTAATAATAATGTCCCTGGTCATTTTAGCTTTTTCTTACATAACAATGTTTTGGTGTGCAAATATAAATATTTTGGTCCTTATAACGAAAAATAGTATGTTCAGAAATGCTGTGTTAAAAATTCCTTGCTCTGTTAAATAGGTACTTGAGAATATCTTGAGGAAACTTAAAATTTCATAGGGGGTTAATAATTTTGTCCTCAACTGTATGCTACACTTTTGTAGCTGTTTTATATTACCCAAAGCCCTTTTATAAAATATATATTTTTTTTAATGTGTGGCACCTGACACTACTGTAGGACATAAATTGGTTGCCCAGGTGTTCTGTTTAGTTTTAGGTTTATCGCTATGCAGTTTCTAGGGTGTTCCAACTATTGCTCAGAAATCTTTAACAACAAAGTAATAAAGCCTCTTTTCTCAACAAACAAGATCAGGTATGTTCAGGCATATAGCACCAACAATTTATGTGCCAACAGTTAGCTCTTAGCATTAAGGAAGAGTTCAAATCCTAACTCCCCACCAAAAAAGAACTTAGCAAACACCACTAATGATTTCATTGCTGTCTGTAATAAATAGATCTAGGTGCTGAAGCCTCTTACCCAGGTGGCCACCATTTAATCCTAGGGTATATACTGCATCCCGGGTCCAAAAAACTGTGTGAAACCTGCCAGCTGCAACACCAATCACGGTCCTCCCTTTTAGGGACTTAGATGTCACCTGTGGTCAACAGGAAATGACAGTAAATCAGTCTGTTCAAAAATGTAAACAAAGAAACAAACTAGGGAACCATGCTGACACTATGTGTCAATACATCGCATGACTTTGACCTGTTTTGGAACTTGACTGGAGGCAGGTGGAGGTGCTAGACCCAGCTGATGGTGGGTGTTGAGCCCAAATGTGTAGACATACCCTTCCTCTGTCAGAACAACAGTGTGATCTCGAGCAGCTGCAACCTGTGAGCAGTGATGAGACAAAAGCCCGTCCACTATCCGGGGAACCTGAGGCATGAACACGAACACAGAGTCTTACAAAGAATGCAGATGCAGAAACAAATGTGTTACCCCCACAAGGTGCTACACCAAAGTGTCTTACCAAATATGTCTGCTCATCACCGTGTCCGAGTCGTCCACCCTGTCCATGTCCACATGTGTACACATGACCCTTCTGGGATAGGAAGACAGAATGGAACGTACACAACACCACCTAAAAGGTCACATAAAAAACAGCTTTGCTATTTTGTTTGAATGACAGTAAATACATAGCATCTGTAAGTATGTCAGAATTGTCCAAACAATTTTAGTATATCAATGCCACCTTATGTTGGTATTGATGGTTTGCCAAAACCAACAAGGTCATCAAGGGCCTCATGGACACACAACAAGTTGCAAGTTCCCCAACATAAGTAGTTTCTTTTTACCAGAAGGAACAATGTTTTTATCCTCAAGTGCATTTTCAAAAACAATCTGCAGGGAACCAAAGAGGTTGACACATTTCCTCCAATGATTTGCAGAGATCCTTTGAGATCTTTGTTTTGAAGGAGCTCCCCCTTGAGGATGTCTGTTTTTACCTTCCTGTCTTGTCACTTATAACCCTATGGAGCTTTAGGCCATGCAAGCTCGCATTAACCTTAGGTTACTACAGCACTGTATATGAGGACTTCATAACAGTATGTGGCTTATAAGCAGAGCTGAATATGTTTCTAAAAGAAGATTAATAAATGTACTGAAATGAAGTTCAAGAGTTACCACATTTACCTGTTTGACATAGATACCAGACCTGGAAAACAGATCCACAATCTCAGGATGGTGCCTGCTCTCCTGGTTTCCATGCCCAAGACTAAAATTTGTGTTGCTTCCCCAAGTGTACACCTCAGTAGGATCTGGAAAAAGATCAAATTAATTAAACAAACACCACTGAGTTTCCATATCCTGAGCAAGCTAAGTTCAAATAAGCAATACAAATGAGATTTGGGAAATACAGCAGAAGAGAAAATATTCAGTGAATAACAACTTTATCAAAATTTTTTGTTTGGGTTTGGAAAACCATACAATCCAACTGAATTTTATTTTTTAGATGAATTATTCTTTTATTTAATTTTATAGATACAGTATTAGTACAGACACAATTATAAATATTAGTAGGAAAATTATTCTATATTAATTACCAGAGTTGCGGAATACAACATGAGCTGGGCGGTCCTTCATGGTAAGATCCAGAACAGAAAGCCCCTCTTTGTCCTGGATGGACAGTGTTCCTCCATGCTTGAACACAAAAGTACATTCCCCATTAAGTACAAAGTTATTTTTAATGCAAGACAACCAAAGGCTGTGAGAAAGACAACCAAGCAAACTATCTACTTTTATCTCCAGTATTTCTTTTTTGAAAAACTCATCAGTTAACCAGTACTTTTCACCTTGATGAGGGTCAGAAGACAGTGAATCTGCCCATAAAAGGCACTGCGGTGCAGGGCGGTCCACCCTGACTCTTTATCCTTTACCAGCAGGTCGGCGTGCTTGCTGTCCAGGAGCCACTTAAGCAGGTCATGCTTACCCAACGAAGCTGCGAGGTGGAGAGGTGTGCGTCCTTGTGCATCCCGCAGAGTAGCTGCGTTGTGACAGTGTGCAGATAGAAAGCCATGCAGACGGCCCTCTGAACTGCTGGTCAGGGCGGCGATAACCTCCTCTGCATGCTGCAGAGAACGGCACTTCGGTGTGCAGGCTGGGGTTCCCAGACTCATTTTAGTTTTCGCCCACTAAGCTATTCCACAGTCCACAGTAACCCACCAATCCCTGATACACCCAATCTCCACGCCTGTGTTAAAAACTCTTAAACTTAAGTAATGACTTGCAAAAATTACGTTTTTACAAATTACTACAAACAGATTGAAAGCACAAAACTCATTTAACTCTTACTGTCAGATAAATTGAGGGTGCTAGAATTGTGCATGTGTTGAGGTTCCACGGCACCCTAGCAACCCTAGAGTGAAGATCTATCTCATCTCAATCCACCATGTCAAATAGACATTCAACAAAACCTTTGGAATATTCACTAGCATTAAAGAAAATACAAATGTTTATGTACAAAACCATATAAATATATTCCAGTTGTCTTAAAAATAAGTTACTTTTTTGGTTTAATCCACCTATCTTATTCTACAAAAGGCAACTCCTTCAGATCTACAGTCCACCCAAAGTGTCCATCTACTCTGAGGGGAAAGACTCCTTCCCCTCAAAACTTGTTACCATTTAGGCCTCCATAATTGCAAATGGTGCCTGGAAAAAAATGTTTTTCATAATTAATAACTTCATTAAACAACAATGCTAGGAAACAACAGTTAGCAGCTAAAGAATTTCCAACATGATTCATGCATCACATGCCCCACTAGTTTAAATTATTAACCATTTCTAACAGTGAATATACATGAACCACAAAAGGTGCACAACAAACAGTGTATGGTAAATTAGGATTTTGTGGAAATAAAAATTTCCATCACATCCTAAATCACCATTAACTTTAATTGATTGTGCTGAATTGACTTAAATGTTGTGGTGGAAACTACAGGACATTTAAATGTGTAAAAATGTAGGATAGTTCAGTATAGCATATATTGCAGTTAAAAAATATAATATATTATGATGACTTTTTATAGTTTTACAGTATAGTGTAAACTAGTAAAATTTTAAATATAAAATAAATATAAATTAATATAAATACTGTGAAATTGCTTTCAAGATTTCAAGTTTTAAAATGATTCTAAGAAAAGTTTAAACTGCTTTACTAAAACCCCTGGCACATAAACGTGCCTGCATGTAAAGAAACACCCTAATATTTTCATAACCGCTGCACTTGGCATTTTGTCACTTCATAATGCCTTCCAGCCTAATTCCAGCTTCAGTTTAAACATTCAACACTCAAAATCTCAAATATCTTTCCAGTTGAAAACGCCTATAATTACATTTGGGGGCTTTAAACATCTCACTAATATGATTGTTACATTAGACGGGTAATCAAGCTACATTCTTTTACACTGCTTCAATATGACCTCTAGTGCCTAGTGACAAAAGTCTATTAAAGCATAAACTGGCCACGTCTGATCCATCATACAGGGTCAGATATGTCAGTCTCTGAGTGACTGACACATCATCATTCATCATAATCATGAATCATATTAGGTTGCTGAATTATGTACGAACATCTTGCTTAAAATACACAGCGACATCACTCTTTCACGTACCTGAGGCTAGATGAAAAAAAAGGGCATGTTTGTGTTTTGTCCGAAGCAGGAGATCGAGAGAAACATCTTTAAATAAAAGCTTGTTTTGCAGTAAATATTTTGCAGCAGAGTTACTCAGTTAAGTAATATCTAGAATTAGAGGCGCACGACAGTAAAACTGTGTGGGATTGGTCTAGCAGATTTACATCCTTACAGTTCATTGGACGGTTCAACAGGCAGCCTTGTATCGTTGTTTGTCATAGGAAAATTTTACACGTAAAGCTATATTGCGTACTGCGTTTAAGTTTTGTTACTTTTTTACTTTAAGTATTCAAGTTATGTAATATGTACAGAGATTGCTCGTTTTCCAGAGTCTCTTACTATATTATGCTGGTGCCTAAATGAGTACTGGCGAGTTGGCAAGGGAGTCCCCTCTCTTGCGTCAGAAATATGGGGGTGTGGCTTATGGGGCATGCCTTACATATAAGTCACATGACTAACATAACGCCTACTGTGTTGACTATCTAGTTAATCTTATGAAATTGAAGAAAGCGTTTGTAAATTTGTAATTTGTAGTTTCTAAAGTAGGTGAAAAAGTTGTCAGTATGTGGAATGGAGGTTCAAGTGAAGTACAGAATGACAGCTAAAAAAAGAAACAACAAAATTGTGTATTTAAAAGTGTACTTGTCGTTCCAGCAAAAGCAGCGGTTTATTAAATCCATGGATTATATTAATTTGATTAATTAAATCCATGTAATGGTTTTTACAATGTTTTTATCAGGTTTGTGTCACCAATAGTTTATTTATTATGAATGTAAATCTCGTGAAGTAATGTAGCACTTGTAATGTAGCACACTGTAAAACTTGGATGATGTTTGTGCTAACTTGTGTGCTCCTCGATGATCCCTATACGCGCGAAATGGTACAGTCCTGTCAATAACGCTAAATGTGGATCCAGGGTGCGACGGGGGGAAGAATTATTCTATGAGAACAGAGCACACAGAGCGGGACCGTGAAATGACGAGTACTGAGGACTGCAGACGAAACACGTTTTATAAGTTTGTGGATCTACTTGATATTTTTAGCGCACGAAGAACTTGCGATTTTGAAACACACGAAAGACTCGTCTTCTCTTGTTGGCTTTTGTAATTTCGACTGTAGAGAAACAGTTAAAGGTCCAGGAAGATTCCCTAAAAACGAATGTAACACCAAAGACAAAGGAAGATGTATGAAAGAGCCGCACGATAAGCGCAAACTTGTCCGACATTGCTGCGAAGAACTCACTTTGCCGCCGATTTAAATCACTGCAAAACACGCTAAAATGTCCGAGGTCGGATTGTTGCATTTGCTTGGACTTGGAAGGAAACAAATGAAGATTTGTAACTTGACTCTCAGTGTTATACTCTTCCTCACGACTTCAAGCTCATCTTCATGTCCTGTCATTTGCGAATGCCAATCCACAGTAGTAAGCTGTGTTAACCAGGACTTGACATCTATCCCACAGCCACTTCCAGAAAACATAACAACACTTAACGTCAGTGGAAACAATATAAGGAATCTAAACAACGAATCTTTCCCAAGGCCTTTAGAACATTTAACAAACCTTGATGTGTCTGGAAGCCAAGTGGAACAGTTGGACTCTATGGTGTTTGATAACTTGCCAAGTCTGCGTTTTCTTGACCTCAGCTACAATACAATTTTACATTTTAACACCAAGGTTTTTCCTCAAGACAGCAAGGTTGAGGTTCTAAATTTAAGCAGAGCCTTGTACAATCACTCGTATGTCGGTGTGTTTGCAAATCTTTTCAGACACAGCTTACCTAAGGTTTCCCATCTTGATCTGTCCAGCAATGAACTGGTTCTTCTTCCAGATGGCATATTCACAGATTTGCTGCACCTCACCATTTTGAATCTAAGAAACAACTCTCTTGTTTCAATTAGGCAGGGAACTTTTTGGAAATCTGCACTTAAAGAGTTGGACTTAAGAGATAATGCATTAAAAGAGCTGCCAAATGCCACCTTGACGGAACTCAGTTCCATCCCTAATTTAAGAGTAAGACTTGCAGGTAACCCCTGGCGTTGTGATTGTAATATTGAGGACATGTTGATTTGGTTGAAGACACATGACTTTGTAGTAGACAAATTAAACATGACCTGTTCCGATCCAACAGGGCTGAAAAATGCTCCTCTCCTGCAACTGGAACAATCTCAGCTTACATGCACCTACACTGGAGATTTGAATGGTGTTCTGGAGACCTCTTATGTCTTTCTGGGGATGGTTCTTGCCCTCATTGGAGTAATCTTCCTCCTTGTCATTTA
Organism: Ambastaia sidthimunki; assembly: GCA_036877625.1. Taxonomy (NCBI): domain Eukaryota; kingdom Metazoa; phylum Chordata; class Actinopteri; order Cypriniformes; family Botiidae; genus Ambastaia; species Ambastaia sidthimunki. Next base: position 6,841 of record JAZGTK010005033.1, read on the forward strand.
CCTTAACAGGAAAGGCATCAAGAGGTGGATGTACAATATCCGTGATGCCTGCAGAGACCATATGGAGGGGTACCATTACAGATATGAGATTAACTCAGACCCACGGCTAGCCAACCTCAGCCTCAATTCAGATGTGTGAGGAGACATGTTGACTGTTTGAAGAACTGGTTCACAAACATGGCATGCAGTGACTCAACTCTAGTTTTGCATGAATATATATACATATATGTGTGTGTGAGAGATTTAAAAAAATGTTTGTTGTGACATGCATTCTTTCTAATCAGATAGAAAATAAACTGGATTCATGCTTCAGCTAATTCATATATGCTGATGTGTTGCTATAATGTTGTCTAGTGATGCATAAATCAAGAACACACATATTTGAAATTCTTTTTCGATGAAAATACTGGATGGGACTGTGGAGAGAGTTTTATGATAAAATGCTTGAGTAACACATTGAACTTGTTTGCACAATGTGAGATTTAAAGTTTTTTTATAATATAGTTGTCTCTTATACTATTCAGACTGCAATGCATGTATTTATGTCATTTATGTAAAATAATGGTAATATCTACTTTTTTATATTCAGTTGCTTTAATATTTTCATTTGTTGGCTGGACATAGTCTTCTCTCTGGGATGTCTTGTTTAAATAAAATTTCTTGCAGCAATTTAATTTTTTTCCGGTCCAGTAATTTTAGGTTCAGAAAGAAGTGTGAAGCTGGTCAGGCATGTTTATCGAAAAACCCACTGGATTACCACACTTAAACTAAAAATATGTTTGCTAAAATACTTCCAAATGTAGTATCACACTGTCGTTTTTTCAAATCTGTTTATATTATAAAAGTCTGGCTGTGAGAATAGATGACAGTATTTAAAACAAGACCTTACACCTACTCAAGGTGCTAAAGCTGCAAGCATTTGCAAAATATTCAGACAAGTCTGCCCATGAAAGCCCTGTGGTTCTTAGCACACTATAGATATCACCAGAAGAGATGTTCCTGCCACAGTAGACCTGACTGATCATTTCCAGAAATAGAATGTATAGCTATTATTTGTAATTATGCTAAGAAAAACAGCTGCTTTGTGCTCTTATTCTTGTCTCACACATTAAAAAATGAATATAATGTGATTTGCAAGCAAATCTATATTACAGATGTCTTTTAGTGGACATTTACTGGTTATTAGATACAGAAATGTGATATGTATAGAAGTAATAATAACAACAACAATGCAGCAGTAAAACTAGAGATTTAGGGTTGCTTGCTATATAGATGATATAATGTAGTGTTTATAATGCAGTATATAATTATGCAGACCCCAACCACCCCCAGACATCTGCAAAAACTAGTGTGCGGGGTCTATCTGAGATCACATTGAAAATCTGTGATTATTATTTCTTTAATTACCTTAATTAGCCTTAAAATAAAGTCTTAGTACTTTGAAAAAATAAAACTTTACATTTCACAAAACTTTAGATCTTGCACTCTTTCTAGGTCACTAATCAAATGTAAGCAAATTAGTGACATTGACCAACTCCTTTGCAGAAAAGGTCAGATTTCCACTGAAATAGGCCTACACAAGCTGTTTTTACTCATGTCATCACTCTTTACATAAACGTTAATGCAGATTCCATGGGTCATCACTCTTTACATAAACTTTAATGCAGTCTAGGCCAGCTTGAGTAGATGCTGACAAACTGTAGAAGAATTAGTGACTAAATGAAAATTCCCTCAAAAACCAAACAGTAATCTAACCTAAATATTGGGTCTACAATACAGTACAGTACAAATAAATTATAAATGAGGGCTTAAACAGATTAGAGTTTCTAATGTGCTAGAATGTTACGCATATACCATGTAAACATGGATAAATCAGTGTTCCTAAAAGCGGTATAGTTACTTTAAGTGCACGGAGCAATCTGACACCTGTTGTACTGAACCTTTATGACATCAAGCACAGATTTATTACTGGTTCATTTGAAATTTGGTTAGTGGTTTGGCTAAGCTTGGTTAAGAATTTGTTTACGTTATTAAGTTCTCCCAAAAAAATGTTTAAGCCAAGCTCATTTTTGTTCTTTTTTCCTCTTGTTGCCACAATAAGTCTTGTGTAGTAAGCATTATACAACCATTTACCATACTGTACCACTGTTTAAAAGTTGTAAGTTGACATAATTGCATAACTAAGTGAAATCTTGGTGATTGTATCAAATGTGGCTCTGTGTTCGGCTCTGTGATCTGGAAGCTGATGACACCTCAAGGACATGCCACACCTTCTCTAGAGAAGAAGGTTCGTTCCCCCCTCTTTAGAGAAAGAACAGATGGTTGCTATCTTACGTTTTCACTGTGACAATCTCAACCTCATGCACTTGCTATGCAGTGGGTGGCTCTTGGCAGACTTTTATAAACGAGTTTAAGCTGCGTTGCTCAGGCATGCTTGGTAGGGCAGATGTAATTTAGATGGAACAATAAAAGCTGGTGTGGAATAGTCCATTTTACAAAGGGTGTTGCTTTGACTTTCCTGTTGGGGCCTCTTAACAACCTTGTGCCTATTAAACATAGACTTCAAATAGAGAAGCCACTACTTAAGCATTTTCCCTAACAGTAACTTTTGCAGCTCTGTCATCTGCTACATTGCCCTTTGTTTCTCAAAGCAGAGTCTGTGTTTTACCTAATCCTTTTTCTCTTGGTTCTCAATAGAACATATTCTTATCTTCCCATCACTTTCAGCTGCTTTTGTCTTCACTGTGGTGTTGCCTGTTTTCCAAATTATTCTTAATCCATCCACCCATTTAGTTTGAATGTCCTACTGAGAATATTTCGAGTGCAGCATGTGACTCACCCTCACTAATATTATTTCATTGCCCAGTTAGCCTCTGCTGGCATCTTTCTCTATTGGCAAATAGTCAAAAAGACCAGTATTCTTGCAAAACACATATACATTTACATTAAAATATAAAGTATTCTTAATATGATACATTATATTAAAGAATATTAATGCTATGTCATTTCATAAAAAATTCTTCATTGGTCATTGTTCTGTAAAAACATACTGTAAGTTTCATATCCCTGAACTGCCCAAATAAGGAATAATGTGCTTGATTGAATAGACTGTAATTCAGTGAATACAGATCACTATTGCTTAACCCCTGGTCTAACAGAGATTGTGAACAAACACAGCCCATGCACACTACAATAATGTAAAGATTTTTACAATCCATAGCTTTGATAATATACTGTTATATGTAATTTAGGAGACATTAATGTTTATGTTTATACAGTTAAGACAATATCAAGTGATGTAATAGGTTTTCTAATCAAGCACTGAACTGAGCGTTATTAAGCATTAATGAATTCTAATCACCTGGATATTTTCTAGATCATTTCCTTTTGTGTTACAAAGAAAATAGGAAGCCATAGATAACAAAATTTTTACTTTTAAGTTGAACTATAATAATTTATAATTTGTCACTAGCCCCATGTCTCTGTTTATAGTATTATGGTATTATGAAAGTACCTCATTCTGCTAAATTTGGAGTTGATGTATCTTATGGTGCCATTTTGTCCCTCTCTGCTCAGTTTTATTAAATGACCATATCAATAAATGAAGACAAATTTGGTGATGTCATTTCAACTGGGGCCAGTTTCCTAGACTCCACAACCATAAAACTATGTAATGCCACGCCCAGAACCACCACGCCAGCACAGGGAGCCCTCACCAGAGTACTAGCAGTTGCTCCCTCTGCTTCCTGTTTGGCTTACTTCCTGTTTGTTCATTTCCTGTGTTGTGGACTATTTATCCTGTTAACCTGCCTCGTATATGAGTTTGCCTGTTACCTGTTTATTGAATATTGGATTATCCCTACCTGTTTTGTCTGCCTGGATTATTACTTACCTGTGTTCCTGAACCTGCCTGCCCTGACCTTTGCCTAGATATCTACTCTGATTGTTTGCTGCCTGCCCTGACCCATGACTGGTTTACGTTTTGATTTTTGGATTGTGTTTTTGGCTTGTTTTAAATAAAGCTCTGCAAATGGATTCAACCAATACATCTGCGTTGCCTTCATTACAAACTAGAATGAAATGGGCCACAAGCCTTGAGAGAGACAGGGAGAAATAGCCTTGTTTTAACTGACCGCTGCTCTGTAATACCAAACCAAATATTTGTGCGTTATACTGTATATAATATATAAAATAATAATAAACTAATAAACTATGAATTTTTCATAAATGTCAAGACAAAACTGTAAAGTCAGACAAGCTAAGCCTGGCCAATTTGACTTAGTGGATGACGATTTATATTGTTAACTCCAAAAAGGTACCTTCAAAGGTACCTAAAAGTATATATTTCAAGTCTTCTGTCTACCTTCAAATCATTTTTTGTCACATTTCACATCAGTCACCTCACACTTTTCATGGTGAGACAATATGGCTGTTACTCATTTAAAGCTGATTAAATGACTTGATGATTCATATGAAATACACATGGAATACTTAAATATTTTGTTCTTTTAGAGTTTGACATTTTTACATGTGTAAAAAATGGTTTTCCTTTGGGTTAGTCTTACATATCAAAAACATTAAAAGGAAGTGAATGTACAGCAAATCTCTATCTGTGGCTGGTCAAGCTAGACATGCATTTAAGTACAGCTTTGTCTGTGGTGATTCTGCTCTGTTGTGTCAGAGGTGCAGTGGCTCTGTGTCTGTAAGACAGCTGTGCTCTGAAGTGTAACAACAGACTAAAGTTTAGAAAAGAGAACACTTCATCAACCTGTCCACTACCTCACTGGCTGCTGTAAGGACTGACACAGCAAGTAACATCAGTGGTAGCTGTGAGGAAGGTGGAAGGCTGAAATAAACTAAATAACACAGCAACACAATACAAATAGAAATTGTGCTATGAATGTTACTTCCTTGTTTCCAGCCCAGAAGTTTAGCAACAGGCTTATATTGTTGTGGTAGTTCTTTCAATGCATATAGTCAAATTGAAGCCAGATTTAATTGGAACCAAAGTATTTCAGTTGGTTCCAAGTATTCCAAGAAACCTTCCAAAGCCAGTCCATTGGATTCTGTCACTGGCCCATTAAGTGGTCTCTTTACAGAGGATAGTTTTTATACTATAACATTTATAGATTAGTAGGCATTTTAGCCTCCATTTTCATATAGCATGCAGGGTTAGTGTGTTTTTAAGTATAAAACAGACTTGAATACCTTTTAAATACCCATTCCATTCCTAAATTCATTTTTCTAGTAGGAATTATTTGTAATATATTAGATGATAATTATTAGATGATATTGATAATCAATGTTTGAAAGGCCACCTATAGACATTTCTATTGGGGTCAACGTATAATATATATATATTTAGACAAATTGAAATTTAGTTTGACAGTTTTTTTGTTTCTAATGTAGTTTCATAGAACTCTTAAAACTAAGTGAATTCTGAGATCTTTACTCCTGACAAAGATCTTACACTGCTTCTTGCAGTACAAAGATAACATTACACAAAGTATACAACTTATCACACATAGACCCCAACATTTAACATAAACCTAAATTAAGGTAACAATAAACAAATTTTAAAAAGTTATAATTCTCATAATTTCACCACATAAACAAAAAGCAGCATTAATACAAAAATAAAAGCTGCAAAAAGAAACAACCATCCTATAACAGTAGCGGTATATCATGTATACATGCTGCAATGCAATATGGGAGCAGAAACCACACTGTAAAATTTTTTAACTTGTTTCAACTAATTATTTTTTAGCAACTAGTTTCACAGATTTTTTATTTTTTTTTGCAGACTAAATATAATATGTCTTTTCAACTAATTCCAAGCATGAATATTAGTTTAACTTAGATATTTTTGCTTCTCCAACATTTTATTAGTTGTTTTTTACAGTGCATTTTCAAACAAAAAACTAAAGACTAGTTTTAAATCAATATAATTATAAATCACTATTAAGTTCAAGTTCAAGTTTATTTATAAAGCGCTTTTCACAATGGCACATTGTTGCAAAGCAGCTGCACAAATGACAATGAAAAATATCCAAGGATATTTAAAAGGGTTAAACATTTTTATTACCAGCACTCCGTTTATATCCAGAAAAGTTACAAATTGCAGCTTTAACGTGCCAGAGAGGAACTGACCCTGCCGGTTGAGCCTGGTTTCTCCCAAGGTTTTTTCCTTGTTGGCTTGCTTACTGGGAGACTGCTGACATTTAACTTAACTTAGTTTAGGTTTTGAAAATTATTATTATTGATCCTAGCGTACACAGCAATATAATTATAGTCCTAAAGACTGTTTTATTTCGTTGTCTCCTGTCTCTTTTATTCTCTTACATTGTGTAATGTTCAGACATTTGTATAGTGCCTTTTGTGTATGTATTTTTTGTTTATTGTGTGTTTTTTATAGTGTCATTGCAAATCCCTTGGATGTTTTTTTTCTATGTGTTATCTCCATGTAAGCTGGAACAGCACATCTTGCCTAATATGATACCTATCATGTTAATTGACTACATGTTGCATAGTCTCTGAATTATTAACTGTTTTAGTTGGCAGTCTGAATACATTACCCTCCCATAGACCACTGTGAGAGATGCAAGCTTTCACACATAATGACAGATATTTCTGTTACTGTACGTCCCCTGTGAACTGTCTATTTGGTTTTTCCCCATGTCTAGGTCTGTTACACCCCTGTGAACTGTCATTTTGGTTTCCCCCATGTTTACGGTCTTATTTGGATTTCCTGTGCCTGTTAAGTTTATCTCCTTCACCTGTCTTAGTGTAATTAGTTTGCTATTTAAATTGGTTTCTGTCTAGCGTTCTTTGTATCGTTTCGGATATTATCGATTAAAAATGTTTGTTGGATGACTACGTTGTTGTGCTCCTGCCAGCGGTGTCGTGGCTGGAGGATCCCTCCTCTTCACCTCCACCTCCTGAATCCTGGACTCCACCTCAGCCCTCCGACCCTGCGGCTCCGCCATGTCTCCTAGCTCCCTCGTCTCCGCCCAGTCTCGTCAGTCTCCTTGCTCCACCGAGCTTCCTCATACCTCCAGCTCCACCTTGGTCTCTCGTCAACCATCCGCCGCCTCTGGACTCCACTCCTCTGGCTTCTCCTTGTCGCTCCGTTCCACCGGCTCTGTCAGGCTCCTCCTTCCCTCCGGCTCCTCCTCTGTCCACGGTCGCACTGGCTCCACCGCGGTCCTCTGGATCCCTGTCTACACCTCGGTCGCCTCCTCCTCCATGGCTCCTCCCTCTGTCGGCTCCTCCGTGGGCCACCATCATGGCTGCAGCCTGGGTCCAACCTTACTCCTCCTACTTTGGTTCCCTTCCTGTCTCTTCTATGGCTCCTCCCTCCGTCGTCACCACCCTGGTCCCTGTGGGTTTCTCTTGGCTCCTCACATTTTGGATCCCTTCTGTCTCTTCCATGGCTCCACCCTCCGTCGTCACCACCCTGGTGTGTCCTCCTCCTGGGAGTCCGGCCTCCGCCGAAGCCTCCTCCGAGACTGTGTCTGCCACCTAAGTCCCCTCCTTCCAGTCCTCTTAGGCGTGAGGTCGTGCCCTCCGGGAGGGGGGAGTAATGTTACGTCCCCTGTGAACTGTCTATTTGGTTTTTCCCCATGTCTAGGTCTGTTACACCCATCATTTTGGTTTCAGACTGACAAAAAGAGTGTGCATGTAAACACGGCTACAGTTTACTAAAAGATAGACATAGTAAAAACTATTAGACAAAAACAATAAAATACCTGATTGCACTTGAGTCACATGATGTACATTATTTATAACTATATACACATAAAAATGTTTTTGTCTCTTTTATTTATCCTTTTAAATTGTTGAGAAATCTGTTATTTCTACTTATGTGTCTTATGTGTATTTGGTGTTTTGATTTTATGTGTTCATCTGTAAGAAATGAGGTGGTTGAAAATTTTAAAAACAAGCAATTGGACTCTTCTTTGTTTCTGTAATATTAGTCTTCATTGGGCATGATAAATGCTGGCAGGGAACAGGTCAAGAAAAAGTGTATTTCATGCTTCATTATGCTAAAGATATCACATTGGATGCAAGGTACTTAAAATTGTTTTTAGCAAAAATGCTGAACATGCTGCACTTGTATAATGATATTCTGTTTCATACCTTCTCAGTTTAGAAGCATTTCCATATTACTTAACTTGGGCACAGAGAGACAGATAAGTCAGCCCAGAAATATTTTCCTTTCATGTCCAAACAAGTACAGGCTTATTTTAACTTCTGGATGTCATGGTAGGGGAAAAAAAAAAAAAAATGTTTTCATATAATCAACAGCATTTGATAAGGCAAGTTTCACTATTTACTGCTGCTCATGTGAAGGATTAGTGTTGGCGGGAATCGAACCTGCACCAGCGTGGTCGAGAGGCCAAAACGCGCTTTCGCTACTACTTTCCCTGCTAGCTCTAAAAGGGATTTCACCAATTACAGATTAAAGAAAAATAAAAGACTGCACTCAAAAGGTAACAATTTGAATTGAATGTATTTCAAATAAATGATCTTGCACAGCTTATTTCAAATAAATGATCTTGCAGTTTATTTCACAGCAAGGAGAGAGAGAAAAAAATATGTTTAAATAAAAGGAGAATGAAAATCAGTAGCAGGTAAAGTATTCAATAATAACACATTTCAAACAAAAACCAGAGTTATTAGAAAGAATAGAAACAAAAACAAACTTTGAGCGTATAATCAGAATCAATTATTCCCACCAACACCCACGCTCTCTGGATGAATTGTTGTGAATGAGCGTGTATGTGTGTGTGTGGGTTGAGCCGCTGTCCAAGAAAACATTAGGGAGTGGAATGCCTTCAGGAGATGTTACTGGCACACTTTCTCTTTGCGGATACCTGGTTTTGGTTTAAGCCTCCTGGCACACAGAACACCACCACAGCTGATATTCCGATGGCAGCTCGGACTCCTCCTTCGCCACTCGCCCCAGCATGGAACACAGTGTGTTGTCCCAGCCTCCACGCATCCAGCACAGGTAATCACAGCCCGTAGCACACACTCGCAGCTGGCGTTAAGAACGCAGCCCGGATTTCCTCCTTCGCCACTCGCACCACAACGAACGCTGCGTGCGTCTATCAATCAGCCGCTTCTCTCCGCAGAAACGTGTCCTCCAGGTAACAATGTCCTCCAGGTAACAATAACCTCCCGGTAACAATAACTTCCAGGTAACAATAACCTCCCGGTAACAATAACTTCCAGGTAACAATAACTTCCACAACTCCACCTACAGACCCCCTTTTATCCGTTTCCGTTGATTAAGGCTCGCCAATTTTAGTTTTATTTTATATCATCACACATGTAAAATGCCTTTGCTGCACATACTAAGGTCTGATAAATAGTTATCACTTTGTAATCTATATAGGGTATGTACTGTAACATAAATTGAAAAACAACAATAGTCATAATAAAGTAGTTCCAGTTCATAATAAAGTAGCAATTTTGCTGAATTTCTAATCTAAATTTAATTACTGAATAGAGAACTCAGTAAAGGATCTTTCAGCCTATGGAATCGCTTTAAGGTGCCAAATAGACTTAATTCAAAGGTAGTTGGGTTATCCAAATTTGTTCATGATTACACCTTTCTATCAGCAAAAAGGATCTTGCTTTATTGGCAGTAACAGGCAAGATCCTAACCATTGCAGAATCCTCCTTTAACCCGAAGAGGAAGCCATTTGTAATACCCAATTAAAAACAGTGAATACAGTTAGTCTGTAAGGAAGGCTGGGATACAAGAAAGTGTGTAAAGTGAACAGAGTTTTATTCTTAGTAGACTTACAAAAGTAGCTTTCCCTAACTGGGGGCCTGGGGTTTTAGACCAACCACAGACACCTCATACTACACCTTATACACATCTCATATTAGTACACATACTGTCAAACGTGAGAACAAATCTAAACAATGGAACATTTTCCAATGTGAGGCGTATCCTAGCTGTGTTGTCCTTTCACAAGCATAAACAGATTCTAAGATTCTTCAGCATTTATGTCATCAATCCATATCTCAAGCCTCTCCAGTCCCACCAACGGGCATTTGTATAAAGCCATAAAGCCAGGTTTTTTTTTTTTAATAATTTAGGATAAACAAATTTGGTCTTTGCTTTATATACATCTGTGTTTATATACATCATTTATATACAATTTAGAATGCTGCACCAGTATTTGAAAAAGTGTTACTATGAATGCAAACATTGCATTGAACAAACATTCAACACAGTCAAAAGAACACTTTCAGCATCACACAAATATATAAATAAAATTGCTTTCATTTTTCTTATGTTTTACATTTAACGTACATTTTTGATCATTTTTTTGTTTAACTTACATTTTTGATTGTTAATTTTAATAAATTAATAATATAATAATTAGTGTGCGAGAGTGCAGGACTTACAGAGAGTGTAAGTCCTGAGAGGACTTACACACCTGAGAGTTACATACGAGGTTCCCGCACCACCTCCTCCTGGTCATCAGGGGGAACCATCGCCTGAATTCTGATTAAGCATGACTACATTTCCCAGCAGCCAACATACCTGGGGCTGACCACTCCCCCCTCATCACGCACCTGTTCCCTGTTTCACTGATCATGGACATTATATAAACTGTGTTTTAACTCTGGTTCATTGTAAAGTCTTGTTTTGCCATAGCAACAATTCTGAGAGGGTTTCCCTGTGTTGATTCTTGTTATTACCTTGACTGTTTATTGGATTACTCTCTTTGTTTGCTGCCTGCTTACGACCTTTGCCTGTTAATTGTTTATGCTTTTGTCTGCTGCCTGCCCCGACCTCTGCCTGTATATTTGTTTATGATCTGCTTTGCCTCCGTTATCCCTGTTTGCTGGTTTCTGATTACTGCCTGTACGACTATTCTAATAAAGCTGCAAATGGATCACTGTAAATCGTTACAGAAGACTTCGCCACCACAAGATCCAGCGGCGATATTCCAGCTGTCTTCAGAGTTATCCACCCAAGCAGCGCAGCTGTCAGCACATCATCTCCAGCTGAGTCGGCTAACGGCGCTTACTGAGGAGCTGACAAAAATGCTACAGGGGATGACATTATTCACTCCCACACAAGGTACAGCAGCAGCTAAGCCAGAACCGTCTGCCATGTCTCACGCCACATATACCGCCATGCCCAGCAGTCTGTGCCTAGCGTTTCCAGAGAAATTCAATGGCATTCCAGCGAAATGGAAGGGATTTTTGCTACAATGTACCCTGTTTATTAACCAGCAAACTTTTTTGTATCCCACAGAATCAAGCCGCATCTGATTTGTTTGTTCCCTGCTCTCTGGTAAAGCGCTTGAGTGGGCAACGGCAATCTGGCAACCCAATGGTTCAACCTTTACTACCTTCAACGATTTCCTCTGGCACTTTAGGGAGGTGTTTGATCATCCTGCTGATGGAAAGAGTCCTGGAGAGCTACTTCTCTCTCTCAGGGTGGAGAGCATCACAGATCGATTGGACAGAGGACACACTTAAACTACTCTTTTGCAAGGGTCTGAACGATGAGCTGCAGTCTGAAGTAGCATGTCACGATGAAGGTAAAAACCTCAACTCATTGATCTAACCATTCATCTGGATAACTTGATACGTTTCAGGCCTCATCGAAGATCCCTGTATCACCATGTTTCCCATCCTGTTAACCCCATTGAACCCATGCAACTAGGCAGCACACCTCAGAGGAACGTGAACGTCGCTTGAAGAATCAATTGTCTTTACTGTGGCCAAGCTGGACATCAGCAACAATCATGCCCTAAACGGCCCTCCAAGTCTGCGGTGAGTGACCACGCCTAGACCCTCTAATACTATTGAACCTCCAGTAACTGATGTGGTAATGAAAAGGAAATAACTACAAAAGCTCTCAGACTCAGGTGCAGCAGGCAACTTCATGTCAATCCAGTTTGTTGAGAAGATGCTACTCGCGTTAATACCATGTCCCTCTTTATTCACAGTCGAGGCCATAGATGGTCATGTCAGCGAATCTGGAAAAACCTTGGAATTGACAACCAAATTACTTCTCCATGTGGGCACACTACATTCTGTTAGATTTTCCTTGAGTTTGGCTGAGCAGTCATTGGGTGGCTCGCCAATGTACTAGAATGCTTCTAGTACATAAATGAAGAAAGCTGGACCAAGTTCAGGGGAAAAGAGTTTTATTGAAGCTGCTTGTTTAGCATAGCCATCTTCTGAAACTTAACCCAAAGTTCTGTTGTGTGACAGAGCTTTATACCAGGTAACAAATACAGAGATTTCCTGATAGGAGCAAAGCAGGGGGAATCCTTTGATCCCACTGAAACCTCACGAGAAGAGCTAACCAAATGGGATCCCACAGAAACAACACAGAACAAATGTATAGGTGTTATATACAGAATACACACAATCCTTCAATCCCCCCTTTGATCATATTTGATCACATACACAGAATATATTTTAAGAAAGGAAAAAAAACAACCTCACTTCATGTACACAGATGTGCTGTATACAGGCTTTATTTAGTAGTAGAAGTCTAACTTAAAGCTAACATTACATTTATAACCATTTTGGGGGGTGGTCCCTTCAAATGGTAAACAAAGCAGTTAACAAAGCACTGAGGTAAGTAATCACCCAGACCCTGAAGTCCAACCAACTGTTGATCCAATTAGCATAAGCAAATGGCCAACAGTTCACAGAGTGTCAGAGACACCAAAAGGTTATTATGTGCTTCTGTTTTTATCTTGAATGCCCAATGCAATGTATATCACTTTATTATTTATTATTGAGATGGGGGGAGGAGGAGAATCAGATGTTCTTAATGTGACTCTCAATTTTATTTTCCCACAATCCCCCCTTTGGGAGTTAAAAAAAAAACCTCACATAATTCAGATGTAAACCCTCATGAGTCCATTCCATGACATATGTTGGTTAATATATGTCCCATCTGCTAATCTTGTAACACTAACAGTTACAGGTCTGTTTTCACAGGTTTGTCAGAAAATATCTGGATTTATAGCTGACACAGTTTTATGAAGAGTGATGGTAACATGTCATGCACTACATGATGATACAGTTATGCATCTTTATAGCCAAAGTTCAGAAATCCATAAATGTAGATGAGCAGTGTTCTGCTGCTAGTCCTGTTAACTGTCTTTCCAGATGTCACATTTAAATCCTCATCAAACATCAGTCGAAGTAGACATCATAAAAGAAGACAGATTGGTGTCTGTAGCCTGTTGTAACATAACATTTAGGGCTGTGAGAGTAAACCAATTTCATGAAGAGAGGTCATACAAGAAGTCATCTTTGTTGCAAATGTCAGTTCATGAATAAACTCTCACAGCCTAAATGATTATTGTCTTAAGTTGCCTCATAAGTTAGGTGGAGAGAGGAGGGGCTGCTTAAAGATTGTAAGCAGGCTGTGTAAAAGGTGAGAAACACTGTACATTTCTCTAAACTAGGGATGCGCGATATATCGTCGGCCATATTGTTATCGGCCGATAAATGCTATTTTTAGTATTATCGTTATCGGTCCGATAACAAAATTAGGTCGATAT
>JAZGTK010005034.1:0-23196 GCA_036877625.1 Ambastaia sidthimunki
AGCAAATCAGTTACTTGCTGAAAGTTATGTTCTGAATGATAGGGATGCTTTCACCTTCCGGTTTCAGTCTGCCTTGCTTGCAAGTGGTTTGTGTTTGTGCCCTTGCATAGCCTTTCTTTGAATCTCTTTTCTCATTACTCATTGGTGTCCAAATTATTAAACAAAATTTGTTGCTGTATTAATTATATCATATTGAATTATTTGGACACCGCTAGCTTTTAATTGTTACCCACTATAGATAACACACAGTTCGGTTAGCATCATGCTAGTGGTTAGGTTGTCTTCTTTGTCTATTGTCTTTCTCAGCTGCCTTTTTCATCTACAGCTCAGGAAAAAAATAAGAGACCACTGCATTTTACTCCTAAATCAGCATCTCTCTGAGTATGACAAGCATTCCATGACAGTCTTTTTTAAATGTATACATAAGCACACCTCATTTTGCTTAATGAGGTACTGATTTGGTGATCACCTGAATCCAATCCTATTTAATAGGAAAAAGTATAAAAAAGCACTGCTGTAATCAACACTCTCCTCTTGCAATGTGACCAGTTGGATGGTAAAAAATTGCTAAAAGTCTTTTAAAGGTAATTTGGTAAAAATAGGTTATTTTTAAAGGTAAAAATAACCACTTAACATGCCAAAAACAGTGAAAATAAAGGTTTTGAGTGAAGAAAAAAGGCTCAATCCTAGCTTTACTGGCACAAGGATTTAGTGAGCGTCAAGTTGCTTCTATCCTTAATATTTCAAAGACGGCAATTCACAAAAAACAAGATCAAGCAACAGACACTAGGAACAACAAAGCTACAGCCTGGAGGAGACCGAAAGCGGGTCAGTCACAAGCGAGATGACCACAAACTTATTCAAATGTCAATCAAGAACCGTAGGCTGGCCTCAAGTGACCTTCAACAACAGTGGCAAACTGAGACTGGGGTAAAGTGCACGGCAAGAACACAGGGCCTTCTACACGCAGGGCTGAAGTCATACAAAGCCAGAAAAAAGCCCTTTAGTGAAAAGCAAAGAAGAGCCAGGCTAAAGTTTGCAAAAGACCACAGGAATTGGACTGTAAAGGACTGGAGTAAGGTAATTTGTTCTGATAAGTCCAATTTTTAGCTTTGCCCGACACCCAGTTGTGTTATGGTTAGACGGAGACCTGGATAGGCCTACAACCTACAGTGTCTTGCACCAACTGTAAAATATGGAGAAGGATCCGTGATGATCTGGGGGTGCTTTAGCAAGGCTGGAATTGGACAGATTTGTCTTTGTGAAGGGTGCATGAATCAAGTCAAATACAGGGTTGTTCTAGAAGAACATTTGCTTCCTTCTGCTAAGACAATGTTCCCCAACTCTGTGGATTGGATTTTCCAACAGGACAATGCGCCATGCCATACAGTCAGAGCAATCAGAGTCTGGATAGAGGATCACCAGATCAAGACCCTGTCATGGCTAGCCCAATCTCCAGATTTGAACCCTATTAAAAACCTCTGGAATGTCATCAAGAGGAAGATGGATGGTCACAAACCATCAAGCAAAGCTGAGCTGTTTGCTTTTTTGCAAAAAGGGTGGTATAAAGTTACCCAACAGCAATGTGAAAAACTGCATGAAAGCTGTAATTGAAAATCAGGGTTATTCCACCAAATACTGATTTCTTAATGTTATTTAGCCAAAGCATTAACATAAATAAAACAAAATGCAAATAATCTGTGAACAAATTGAGTTATTAAAGCTATGCAAATGCTGCATGATCTTGGATTACTTTGTTTAATTTCCTTTAATTATGCACTCTAAAAAAACAATAGTTATATTTTGAATTTAGGAATTTGTCAGCAGCACAAAAAACAAAACCGTTCATCTAACTAATAATGCACCCGTAAGAAAAAAACGGAAAAGAAAATGATTATTTTGCAGTGGTCTCTTATTTTTTTCCAGAGCTGTATTTAGAGTTCATCAAACAACTGTGGCAAGTCTGAATAAATCAACAAAAATGGTGAGTCATGGTATCTTCTGTTATTGTTACATGCACTGTTTACAACACGTTTATTGTAACTGTCTCTGTCAGCACTAAGGGTAATAAATGCAGATAAATAGCTGATGGAGAAGATTTTAGAATTAGAGACACGCATCCAAACTTTACTTAAGGATTGTACAAGTGATAGAGCTTTACAGCAGACCTGGATGCAACTAGGTCCATACATTGTTTGGTTCTGGTTATAGATCCCCTGCAGCAAGGAAGTTTTGTGACTGAGACGACACAGCCGCAGCAGAAAACATCACTCGCATACCGATTACAGTTCTTCCCACTCAGTGTGGCACTCATTGAGATACCTGCTGAAAGTGCCCTAGTTATCTAAAATTCCATTGAATGGAACATGAAAATAGAGACACCAGTCAAATGTTTAACGGAAGCCAGAGCACCCAACATCAAAGCAAATTTAAACATGCTGGCTAAGTCTAATGTAAAGTTATAGTATTATACACATTGGCACAAATTATGTTCATCTCCATAAGTCAGCGATGTCTAAAGAACTGGCTAAATTGGCTAAAATGAGATTAAATTAAATTAGTCTATCCCCCAAATTGCTGTTATAAGCATGAACCTTGTCCAAAAGGCAAAGGGGGAGGTGTTGCTGCACTTTATAAAAATACGTTTTCCAGAGATCTGATTTCAGATACAATTATTTTGAAGTACAACATATGAAGCTATGCTGAGCATCATAACATGATAAATCAAGTTTGTCATTTCTACTAGCTACTGTATACAGGCCACCAGGATACCACACAAACTATATTTGCTGACAGAATTTGCTGACTTTATCAGGAGTCGTATTGGTCACAGATCAAATCTAATTATTATCCATGTAGATAATAAAAAAGTTGCATTAGGGTTGGCTTTCAAAACTAAAAAAAATCTATCAAAGACTAAAAAAATCTACTTTAAAATCTATCAAACGTGTCAGGACCCAGTCATTATCGTAATCATACTTTAGATTTAATACTGTCCTATAGTGTATATGTTGATGCCATTAATATCCTGCAGCAAAGTGAGGAAATTATCTAGTGTCCTGTTTAATACATTTAGCCATGGTTGCAAAATTAGCTCCTTGCTACAAATACAGTAGAACGTTAACGTCTGCATCTAAAGATTTTTTTATCAACGTGAACTGTATCTATTCTTTAGCATAACCAATAACTTTAAAAACCATAATAGTGCAACAAAAAAACACCTTAAACAAAATTGGTCCTCTATGCCTAAAGAAAATCAAGGACAGCAGCCCAACACCATAATATAACAAGCAATTATTAAGAAACATGGAGTTTTTATTGTGATGCTAATGATACTCAGTTGTACATCTCTTCGAGGCCCAACAACTAACTTACAACTAACTGAATGCATAGTCAATATCAAAACTTGGATGACTAACAACGTTCTACTACTAAATTCAGACAAAACAAAACTTAATTATTAGACTGAAATCTTCCACACGGAACAACCTAGGATACTTTTGATGGATACTCTATAAAGTCTGCTTTATCAGCTAAGAATCTGGGTGTCCTTTTTGATAGCAACTTGTCCTTTGGAAACCACACTGGAACAGTATATCCTGCTTAATATGATACATATCATCTACCGTGTTAATTGACTAAATTTTGCATAGTCTCAGAAGTGCATATTGTTTTAGTAGGCAGTCTGAATACATTACCCTCTTATAGACCACAGAGAGAGGTATGAGCCTTCACACATAATGACAGGTATTTGCATAATGCACGTCCTTTTCCCTTTTTACTTAATTAACCAACTACACACCTAGTATCCTTATTTGGTTTTATTATTGTTTTTGGTGGGGTTTTTTGTCATTATATGTAAATCTACGTTGCAATGCAATATTATTAAAAAGCGCTATATAAATATAATTAAATTGAATGTTACATAAGTAATATCGCAGGTTGATAAGGTTTACCATATACCCAAACCCCTATAGTTTTAAGATTATTTGTACAGCCTTTGGATACATGTATACCATGGTGTTATGTGCTCTTGTATCACTCACCATAATCTTTTTTGCAGTACTTCTTCATATTGATCTTCAGCTTGCCTTTAGATGCCCTGCAGTATGAGTCACAGTCTAAATGTGAAGATAAAGAAAAGAAAGAGTAAAAGGAGTTGACAAAAGAAAAACACAATTAAAGATTGTAAAAGGGAGGGAACACTGTCAGAAAAAGAGACACACATTTATCCTAAAGCCCTGGCCTGTTGTGACACCCATCTGCTTGGTTTAATTGTATGGCTGTAATTGGGCTTGTGAAGCATTCAGCAAAGTGTCCTTTGCTCTTTATAAAAAGTAGCAGACAAAAGGTCCGTTCCTCTCACTAGATGTCTGGACCCTCCCCTGCTCTGATGGGAGCTCTCTGAGGCCAAGCATATTGTGCCACCCAGCTTTTATTATTTTAAGTGCCATGCTAATTTCTCACCCTTCACTGTCAGAGCCATGATGGTACTGATTGGGGCTTTAAGAATCACGACTCCTCCCTCCCACTGTTGTCAACTCACCCTGTATGTCTATGCTATACCCATCACCACCTCCCCCACCTCAATCCCATTTTAACCTTTGGTATTTATTGGTCCAGCAGTCAGGGAGGTGGCAGTGAAAGGGGAGCCAAAGGTTGTCCAAGCACCAACGAGATCAGGGGGAAAATTAGAAGCTCATAAAGTGTTTAAAAATCTTGTTGTGTCTAAAAATTAATGCCTTATAGGTGTTTCAGAAACACATTTCAGGTGCCAGGGGTTGGGTTTAGATTTTAATGCTGCGCTTGGTGCTTTGATGATAGTTAACAACAGGGAGCAATTATTTAATAAATTATTAAAGCATGCAGATGTTTCAACAGAGAAAATGTCATTCTATTTCCTAGCATTCTCCTTACATCCCACACATTATGGCCTTTTTTTAGTGGATGTATGTAATGAGAAGATGGAGGAGGGGGAGGAAAAGCCTTTCTAAACAAACTTTATTGTTTCTGATCAATCCTCATTTCATGCATGCCTTTTACTTTCTTTTGGACTCCCTATTCTCTTTCTATAAATAAGGTTGCCCTGGTAACAGGGCAACAGAGTGTGGCAGCTAGTGTGGCATAGTGTGGCAGCTTCATTTCCATTTAAATGAAGACTGTAGTAAAAACTACTTTGTTTTCTATAAACCTGTTTAATGCCATCATGATTCCTCTCTTTGAAAGCCATCATTTCTCATTAGCTCTCGTTTAAGGAGGTGATGTGCACCCTGAGAGTCTTTTTAAAAGTCTAGTTCCCCACAGCAAGGACAAATGTACTCATTGTGCCCCCTCTTGAGTTAGGGGAAGTAGGGTTGGAGTCTTGTTCTGTTATGATGCTCCCACAGAAGCCTCTGTTGCCTTGATGGCCATTTTTCCTGCTGTTTTTTTTTTCAAACAAAATCAGTGTACAATAGATTTCGGGACCGCATCCAGTGTCACTGTTAGTGGTTTCAGTTGCTAAAAGAAAGCTGTGTGTAAGTTTGAATGTGAGGCTTGTTTGACACAGAAGAATGTGAGTGGAGGGCACCCGTTACATGCTGACTGTGGGGACCCCTGGGGGAAACATTTGTGGACGAATTCTCTGCCACTAGGTCTTCAAAAAGTTGGTCTCACTCAGCAATTCTGTGCTTACTGAGAAGCACTGACAAGCTAACCCTCTGGGGTCTTTCTGAGCTTAAAATACAGACACTGTACTCTGCTGTAACCATAAGATCCTACAGCTGACGTGAGGTTAGATTTCAGTTGGACCTTTGATGGAACAGACAATGTTATTCATCACAGATCTGGGAAATTTAACAATAAGGCATAAATAAGCACACAGGAGGAAGGCTTTCATAGTGCTGAATGAGAATGATTGAGAAACAAATTGTTTTAAATAAAGCATGTGATTAGATTATAGTGAGAGCCTCAAGCTCCCACTGGGGCAGAGACTCAATATCAAGCTGGGTCTATTCCAAAGTGAACAATGTTTTTATTCTGCTACCTTCCAACTCTATTATCTTTTTATATCTTTCTCATTTTCCTCATATTTATTCATCCTTGTCATTCAGATCTTAAAGAGAAAATAGCTGCCTCTGAAATTCTGACAGTGGATTAAAGAAACAGACCAGACAGTGCATGCTTGATTTAAGATTTGTTTTGGTCATGGTGACATTGTTTTGATGGAGAGAGAATGGGCAGAAATCTACTTCTTTACTGTAAAAGAAGCTTAGAGAGATGCCTGTGCAAATCACCAAACCTAAAAATCTGATGGTCTTTCAAAGATAAATTGAGGAAAGGGCAAGCTTTAAATTAGATGAGAGCTTTGCATGCGTGATGAGACACTAATTCATCACCATTCACTCTTTCTGTTTCTCATTTTCTCTCTCTAATTTTCACTCCTCTCCCACCATCTCTCACTCCCCCTTTTTTATTTGTTCTTTTTTATAATATCAGAGAACCAAACTGAATTCTATGGTACCATTTGGTCTTACAAGGGTGACATTGTTAAGTGCTATGTAAAATATTGCTGACATTTTGCAAAGAGAAAAAATAAACGACGGTCCAGCAGTCTCTTGCACACAGGACACCCCTAATAAAACCATAAAACTAGAAATCCACAACATAGCAGCCATCTCAGTGGTGGAGAAATTATATTGTATTATTATATTATATATACTATACTGATATTCTCAAACCAATATATTAGTTAAAAGTTTCACATGTATATTTTAGGGAAGATAAAAAGATTGGGAAAGAGACCATTCAAAAATTTGTGAGAAGACAAAACATTCTCTAGCATTATGTCAACAAACAAAATCCAGATTCAAACTGAGGTAAGAATTTACAGAAACTTACTATATGCATGGAACATTCTTAAGAACTTCTGCATTAATATACACCAGCTGGAAAACTGCAGTTTTCTGAGGTAACTTTAACAGCATCAGTGTATTACTGTTACAATGACTCTTGAGGGCACAATCCATTTGCAGCTTTTATTTATTAGAGTAATACAACATACAAGAGGTCAATACCAGCAAACAACAGTAGAATAGAGAATCCAAGGGCGGACTCGAAAGACAGGCTGAGAGTCAGGGCAGGCAGCAGACAAAGGGGTAAACAGGAAGAGATCAAAAGGCAGGCAGCAAACAATCTGTAATCCAAAAGACAGTCCGGGTGAAGACAGGCAAACAGCTATAACGAGGAAACCGCTTAGAATTGCATGCTAGGCAAAACAGGACTTCGCAATGAGACAGAGGTCTCAAGGAGTTTATATATTGTCTGTGATTATGGAAGATGGGAAACAGGTGCGTGATGAGGGGGGAGTGGGGCTGATGGGAAATGTAGTTCCCAAACTAGAATCTGCACTCGAGGGGAGTCTCACTCTGGTGGCCGGAGAGAGGCGATGCGGGAGCCTCCTCTGTAACAATTACTTCGTTTATGAACAGAATATACTTAGTTAAATAGTCAGAACTAGCATAAATTTAGTTGTTCATAGTTAAATAAAACATTAAAACGACTTTTACATTTCAGCATCGTGAGGGGACAACAGCTGAGCACTGTTATGTCCCTTAACGGGTTAGACTACATGATTCTCTGGCTGATTTTTCCACTCCTGACAATCTTGAAACAAATCTTAATTAATATTACCCTGTAGTGCGTGATGCACCACAAAAATATTATAGTGTGAGCATGTCTAAGATTTAAAAAAGAAAATCTGTCTAAATTCTCCTTATGTGTGTGCTGCTGCTAGATTTCATAATCAGCCAGGATTTTAAAAATCCTTGTAATCTGAGTATTAGTGTATCTCCTCAGCAAAATTCAATTAATCTGTTTTTAAACTTTCTTTGAACAACTACATCTTCACAGCTAACAGTTCACTGGCTTATTAAAAACCAGGAAGTAACATACAGGAAGATGACAGGAAAATGTGTGAGATCTCAATATGTTACCATTTTAATAATTACGTAAAATAAATCACAATATTATCATATTGTGACCCAGACATCGATTTAACTACGTATCAGGCCCTTGTTCACTCCTATTTCTACTCTTCCTAATGCAGTTTGGAAGAGACATCTCTGTCAGCCACAGATGAGTGTGTATGTGTTGTGAGGGATTATACAGGGGTTTTGACCTTGTGACATGATTTAGACACACAATTGTTTTGTCTAAACTGAGCAATCAGAGGTATTCACAATACATCCCCCTCCATGTGTTAAGACTGAAAACATTTTAATATGCTTCTTTTCCTCACTCACCCCAATTTTATTCTTATATAGACACCTGCTACATAGCTGCAAGCCCCAACCCCCTGTACAAGGATATACAGGACTCTCACTCTTTGTCTCTTTTTGTGTTTTGGCAACTTCTAAAAAAAACAGGATGGAGATGCTCAGATAAGAAAATCTGTTTGCAATCATGTATTGGATGAGGTCATATTTTTCTGCTGTATTGAGGTCAGCTTTGGGCTCTAAGAGAAGGTATAATGTATGCAGTCCCATAGCAGATTGTGTAGGTGGTCTGAAGCGTCCATTTTGATGGGGTACTTAAATATGTGTCTAGTGCTTCACCTTTCCATCAGCCTGATTTAAACCACTGCTGTTTCTATGGAGGGCCGATGTTAAAACCAAATGGATTTTAGATGCTGCCCAACAGGGATGCCTGCATTGACTAAAAGGAAGGTCACTGCTATTTTTTACAAATTAATTGATGTGAAAAAATAGGTAAAAAGGTAAAGTTATAACTTCGTAAAGTTATTAGGAAAGTTCTATAGGTCCTGGTCATGGTAGATGGCACATTTAATCTAATGCAAATAAAAGTGAGTCCATAGAAAAGAATGTACAATTGATACATGAATTGCATTGGAAATGGAAACGTGGTAAAATGGTGATCCTTTATTCTCTGTCCTATCTATTTGTTTATGTTGCATGGGTCATAACACCCTCTATTTCAAAACATTGATAATCCATTATGTAATGACATTTTTCACAATGCAATTCTGATATTTGGCAGGAGTCAAACTTACGAATCACACAATTGATTTCAGATGGGATAAGAGAGAGTGGGTATTGTAGGACAAAAGAGAGAAAAATAACAAAAGATACCAGCAGCTCTGCTATCGGTCTGGTCTGTCAGTGAAGCATTAGAGGTCTACAACGATCAACCAACAGCTGCAAAGATTTTTTGCATGCTAGAATTTCTTTCCCAGCCTCCGCTCCCTGGGTTTCAACCCTGGCCTCAACAGGGTAGCTGGTCTTAGATTTGCATACCCTAGGATGTACATCGCTCTGACAGAGAGCAGTCTGGTCTCTGCCCAGAGCAGGATCTGCAGACGTCCCTGGTGATTTATATAAGACACCACTGTAGTGGTGCCTAGATCATATAGGCCATTGAGATATGGAAGGAAGTGTTTTAATGCCAGAAACACTGCCCTCATTTTCAGGAAGTTAATGTGCCAGGAGAGATTTGGGATCTTTCAAAGACCATGGACTTGGCAGCCATCGAGAACCACACGAGAGGCATCGGTCAGTGAGAATCCTTTAACGGCATAGTGGCCCTGGAGTGGGACCCAAGGTGAGAAAACAGGGTCTGATGCACATAAAAATGGTACGGAGCCCTCGGCCTGTAACCCTTACCATCCTTAGTGGGTTGTTTTTGGAATGAAAACTGTTTATCTTTATCCAGAACTGAAATGGTCTCACATAAAATAGGCCCACTGAATTACGTTGGCTGGTGCTGCCATGAGGCCTAACAGCCTCTGAATCTGAAAGACTGTTACACATGCAGGAGACAATTGTACCCGTATCATAGTGGAGTCCCAAATTACCCCTAGAAAAGTAGTTCTCTGAACTGTAAAAAGCATGCTTCTCTTGGGGTTGAGTCTCAGCCGTAAGCATCTCATATGAGACCTGTTAGATTTTCCTTAAATTTGGCTGAGCAGTCGTTGGGTGGCTCGCCAATGTACTAGAATGCTTCTAGTACATAATTGAAGAAAGCTGGACCAAGTTCTGGGGAAAAGAGTTTTATTAAAGATGCTTGTGTAGCATAGCCGTCTTCTGAAACTTAACCTAAAATTCTGTCTGTGTGACAGAGGTTTATACCATGTAACAAATGTCCTACAGAGATTTCCTGATAGGAGCACAGCAGGGGAATCCTTTGATCCCACTAAAACCTCACGGGAAGCGCTAACCAAATGGGATCCCACAGAAACCACACAGAACAAATGTATAGGTGTTATACACAGAATACACACAATCCTTCAGACCTGACATCTCAATGCCGTGCAGCTAGTTCTTCAGAGCTGGCTATGACTTTCTGTTGGCTGTATAATTTAGAATGTGGATGCCCTCAAGGGAGCCAGAGCTGCGTCCACACACTTTGTGAAAGTGTGTGGCAATAAGACGAGGCCAAAGGTCAAAGCGAATCCAAGGCGAATCTGTATCACCTCAGAGACTGGTTTAAATGACACAGGTCTAAAATCGGAACCAATCACTGTCTTTCTTGGGAACTATAAAACAACAGCTGTAAAAGGCAGTGAAGCATAAACGCCCACTGGGGGCTCGTGGGGCTGGCCCCCAGTATGGTGCTGCTGGCGTCAGGTGTTCTTTTTTGCAGCTTTTGAGGGACACATGGTCCTCAGATCGAACGTCCTCTTGGGCTGCGAGACCTGCATATGCTGCCCAGCTCCCTTAGGTCTCTGTGGGGGAGCTCAAGCTACCGTGACTATATATTTTAGTATAGAGTTTTGGCTGCCATGTGAAGAAAAAATTGCTGGCCAGTAGACCTTACTTAATTAATTAATATTTATGAACTAAGATTGCCCTTCCCCCCACTTTTCAGATTATTTTCAAAAATGCCTTCTCCAACATTACACCAGATTTAAAATCTCACTTGAAATATTCTTAGCAATATTGATATGAGATTAAGATCAGTTAGCATTACTAACCTGCTGGCTCCTCTGTGCTGCTTGCAGTGGTGGTTGGTGGAGCAACAGGAATTTCTGTTCCGAAAAACAAGAGCAAACCAAAAATAATTTAACAATAATAACTAATTTAAAGTATAAACTTTTATCAAATTCTTCTGTCATTATTTGCTCATGTCATTTCAAACCTGTTTCCTACTCCTATAGAGCACAAAAGATGCCACTAGTTGCTCTTTTCTGTGCATATAATATAAGGCAGTGGAGTTTTGAAGGTTCAAACAGAATGCTACAGCACCATTAAAAAATGGTCAATATGTGCACTATATTTTCATATATTTAAGTCTTCTGGAGCCACACAAAACGTGGGTGAGCAACATATTATTTACTTAGAATCTTCTGTTAACTTGTTGAAAACTGCTGTCGCCAGTCATCACAACTTATCTTTACATGAATGCAATAAGAAGATTGGGTTTTTCTGAACTATTGATCCATTCACTCGAAGCTGTACAGCTTCTGAGAAATATATTTCACAGTCATATTGACCACTTTTATGATACCAGTTTATTTTAATATCTGTGTTTCAAGGATGTAAGAAAGTCATGTGGGTTTGGACAGACGTTGTAACGAAACGCGGACACAAAGGTGAGGAGTAACAATGACAGGTTTATTGGAATGAACAGGTAAATAGACAGGGATAATGGAGCTGGTAGAGTAATGATAATTTTGGTTGATAGTAGATTAATTGCAGCAGGTGATGGCGATCAGAACTCCTGTGCCTGGGAACGTGATGGGATGGGCTGGTGCTCTGGTGACGTTGCAGGTTGGTTTGTGACAGAACCCCCCCTTCCCGAAGCGGCTCCTGATGCTGGTCTTCCTCTGGGTCTAGGTGCAGGTCGGTTGGGGTGATTCTGGTAGAAATCATTGAGGAGGGAGGGATCCAGGATATCTGCTTGATTGACCCAAAAACGTTCCTCCAGGCCGTAGCCTTCCCAGTCCACCAGGTACTGTAATACTGGACCCCATCGATGAGAGTCCAGGATCTGGTTGACTCTGTAGATGGACTCGTCGCCCACCACTTCGGGAGGAGGATCAACTTTCCCATGTGGACCTGAGGGTGAATGGGAAATTGGGTCAGTGTGAGGTTTGAGGAGTGAAACATGAAATGATGGGAAGTTACGGTACTGAGGAGGTAGGTTCAGACGATAAGTCACCGGATTCATCTGATGCAGGATGGTAAAGGGACCAATGTACCATGGACTCAGCTTCTTACATGGCAGCCGGAGAGACAGATGTCCAGAGCCCAGAGAGGTGTGTACAGAGTCAAGAAAGACGGTGTGATATTCCAGTGGAACATAGAGAGTCCCTTCAGGGCCTCCCGGCAGAATGGGTTGGTGTCTGTGAGAGTGGCGAATCTGTTCGTTGATCGCCCATTGAATTGGGCTTACCATGATGGTCAGAGGGAGGATGGTGTCAGGAGTGGTTTGTTCGGGTTCTCTTTGATGAATTCGGGAGAAAGCGTCTGCTTTGCCATTTTTGGGCCAGGTCTGTAAAAGACAGAGAGGCGGAATCTAGTAAAAAACAGGTTTTTATGATCTGTGAAAACTTCAAACGGCCACTTAGCTCCCTCCAACCAGTGGTGCCACTCCTCCAAGGCCAACTTGATGTCCAACAGCTCACGGTTCCCGATGCCGTAGTTCTGTTCCGCCAGGGTGAGTTTTCTGGAAAAGAAGGCACATGGATGTAAACAAGAGGGGGACCCCTGCCGCTGTGATAAGATGGCCCTTACTCCGGTAGAGGAAGTGTCCACCTTCACGATGAACGCCTTTTCAGGATCGGGGTGTCTGAGGATGGGAGCAGAGGTGAAGTCCTGTTTCAGGGACTGAAAAGGCTTAGTCGGCGGCAGAGGTCCAGGTGAGGCGTTCGGGGTTGCCCTTCAGGAGAGGTTAATGGAGAACATAAAATACTGTAACGGTGGATGAATCATCTATAGAAGTTGGCAAATCCCAGGAACTTCTGCAGCTCCTTGACTGAGGTGGGTACCGGCAGGGGATACTTGAATTTAACTGTGGCTTTGTTGAGCTGGCGGTAGTCAATACAGGGCTAAAGCCTGCCATCCTTTTTAGCCACGAAGAAGAGGCTGGAAGCGGCAGGGGAAGTGGATGGACGGATGAAACCTTGATCCAGGGCTTCCTTGATATATACATCCATGGCCTTCTGCTCTGGGATGGACAGCGGGTAGACTTTCCCCTTAGGGAGTGATGCTCCTGGCAACAGCTCGACAGCACAGTCCCATGATTGATGGGGAGGCAGCCACGTGGCTAACTGTTTGCTGAAGACTTTGGCATTGGTTTGATAAGGTGAGGGAATTGGGATGTCAGCAGTGCTTTCCACTGATGTGGCGTTGCACTCCATGGAGGAAGGCAGAGGACTCGAGGACTTCGTGACGTGGAGGATGCAGTGCTCGTGGCAGTAGGGACTCCACCCGTGACCCAGTCGATGCGAGGGTTATGGTGTTCCAACCAGGGCCGCCCCAGGACCACCTCCGAGGTGGAATGTTCTAAAGCCATAAGTTGAACACACTCGGAATGGAGGCAGCCCACTCGCATCGTGATGGGAGGTGTGATGGGAGGTGAGCCCAGCGGTTTGCCCTGGATGGTGTGGATATGGTACACAGTTCCCATGTTGGCGGGAAAGTCCTAGTTGTCAGAGGGTTTCTGGGGAGATGAAGTTGCCCGCAGATCCAGATTCAATAAGTGCTTGAACACATAAAGATGTGGTTTTAGAGGCAAGAACGACAGGAATTTTAGCCAGGTTTATCACTCAAGGAGGAATTAGAATGGAACTTACCGCTGGGCGTGCAGGATAGATGGGGCAACGAGCGATCTGATGACCACTGGCACCACAGTAGAGACACAACTGTTGGAGACAACGGCGCGTTTGCTCTTGTGGCGTTAGCCGGGTGTGATCGGCCTGCATGGCCTCTGGCGCTGACTATGTGGACAGAGACACCTCTAAGTTGTGTGACTCACAGTCCTCAGCCTTTCCGGAGAAGTTGTTGGGTTTAGTCTGCGGGCTGCCTCCTAAGCTGGAGTGGGGTTGTTGCAAAGCATGGTATACGGCATGGACGAGCTCCGGGGAGACTTGCGGAGATGTGGTAGTCACCCCCAGCTCCAGCCTCATCAGCCTGCTGCATTGTTGAAGGTCCGGCCTTCTGTAACGAAACGCGGACACAAAGGTGAAGAGTAACAATGACAGGTTTATTAGAATGAACAGGTAAGTAGACAGGGATAATGGAGCAGGTGAGTAATGATAATTTTGGTTGATAGTAGATCTGGAACTTGGATAATGACAGTGATTTCTTTGTTTCTTTTTCCCCGTAGGATGGCGAGGGTCAACGGCGATGTTTCTTTTTCCTAGGATGGCAAGGGATAATGGCGAGCGGAGAAACCAGGAGAATAAACGGACACACACCTCAGCAATCCTGGAACTCCCCGTGATGGGATGGGCTGGTGCTCTGGTGACGTGGCAGGTTGGTTTGTGAAAGACATGATGATAAGTAAATGATTTGTATGATTTATTTTAATAATCTTAATTCTTAAGTACAAGWGAAAATGTTGCAGGTTTTACATTAGAACATCACTAACAGAGTGGATTTCAGTACAGATACAATTTTGAAAGCACTGCTTCATATAACGTCCTAAAAATTGCTTCTGTTGAATCCCTCTTTTGCTGTTAAAAAACAATGGTATTCTAAGTAGTCTAAGACTTGATTATTTTATTCCTCCTTCTGTTGCCCTTTTATTTTGCAAGGACATAAGTACATAAGTTTATACTCAGTAAAGCCATGCATGAGGAAAGACCTTGTCATAAAACTGATTAAATTTATGAAAGTGGTGAAAATGTCATTGTTTCATTATTAGAACATAAGTAACAAAGGAGAAAGGAGTTGGCACAAAACAATTTGAATAAAACAGCTCAAGTATACCAAGAGAAATATGGTTGCTATAGGTTGTTAAATAAGTAAGATGTGTACTAGAGCCCATTTGGAAACTAGACTCTTTTCTTTTTTTAATTGCTCGCTGAGGAATGCCTGAACCTCACACCAAGAATTCCAATGTCACTGACATCTATACACATGACAAATGTGTTCAAGTGAGTTTGGCATGGATTTAGATACAGTTTACATTAAATTAGCATGGGCTATTAAAACAAAAACAGATTTTTGATTTACAACTGTTACAAAAACAATTTTTTTTAATTTAATTACTGGGGTGATCTTTCATTTCCTTCCTAAAAATAATCCTTCTATTTTTAGTTTATAGGTTTAACACCTGCCAAAAATATCTTCTTTTCAAGCTACCTGCTTATTTTAAAATGGAAACAAGACCAATGTTGGTTAATGTTTTCTTCATTCATTACTAAGCAGTGAGGTAATGTGTTTTACCCCCCCAAAAAACTTGAATTTAAAAAAAGGTTTAAAAACTTGAATTGTGTCATCTCACTGATTTGATCTATGAAGTAATGAAAACGAATTTAACGAATGCAGCATGGTATTTCAATGCATTTTATGATTAAAACATTTTAAGTGCATTATGGCTCATTGGGAATATAATTTATAAAAATAAGTCTTGAGTGGTCCACATACTTATGCAGGGGGCAATAGGTGATCGGCTCTGTTGGTAGCCTTTAGCACAGCGGTTGCATGTGATACCCGTCACACCGTCTTTACAGGGGCACTGGCCTGTAGTTTGGTTACAGGTTTTGCCTGCGGCCCCCACAGGATGGCAATCACAGGCTGTGAGGAACAGAAGAAAAAAAATAAAAGAACATTTTTGATAAAATACACATATGTACGTACATGCATACAGTGCATACATACTAAAAGCACACATAAACAACACATGTAGCTTTAAGAGCCCAAATTTTGTGAAAAAGAGGGTGAAGAATGGTGAAGCAGTTGACCAGGTGTTTGCATGAAAATGATGACCTGTCACTGGTTGGTACTGTGTGATCATACTATAAGAGCATGCACACGCATATACATGTGCACACACATAATTAAACATAATAACCTAGGCATGACCCTGCTGGAAAATCTATGTAAAATTATGAAGGTTTTGGAATAAGGTATCTGTTTTCCAGCTTGTCTAAACAGATCAGTTGGTCCAAGCTGGTGTCAGAACCTCTAGCATCCTTGTGTAACCAACAAACCAGCTAGGTTTTCAAACATGGGTCTGGTCAACCAGCTTAAACCATGTTCCAATACACAGCTACCAGTTTTATTCTTTACTTAAAGAGTGACTTCAGAATGTATTTTCAGTAGGCAGTAAACCTAATCCAAAAACACATAGAGAAATTTTACACCACTAGGTAAAATCATTTTGAACAGCTTACAGTATAACAATAAAGACCCCATCTTTATTAAATCCAGGTAAAAATATCTGTAATAAAAACATTTTCTTCACATACTTTTTAACACATGCTTTTTACCAGCACATCGTACTTATGCCAGTAATGTCTGTAATATTTCCATCCTCTTGGGAGGTCTGTCTCCACCATATGGCTCTGTATCCCTCAACTAAACAATTTGAACTGATTGTATTGCTTTTGTGTTTAAACTTTTTTGGGTTGTTTTGTTTCTTAATTTCCCACATTGGGTGGTTACAATAAAGTTATTTCCAAAGAGCACAAAGAGCCATTTACTGAAAATCTTTCTTACCAACATTTCAGGTGACACTGCGTCAATGTTTTTGTCATTTAATGAGTAAAGTGGGTCATACATAGATGGGTAATGTAAAACAAAGTTGTGCTTCAACTTCATTTTCTATAAAGCTCTATTAAGCTTCTATTAAGCTTCATTCCATCCCACAGCGTCGCAGATGTCCTTAATTGGGACACCTGCAAAAAAGGCCTTAGAGGCCGCCATACCTTGGGTACAGTGAACCTTGGTCCCCTTAGGTGAGGAAATACCAGAGGACGCATAACAGATGCGAATAGCATCAGAAATCCAGCAACTAAGTGTCTGCTTGGTCGCGGGGAGACCGCGCTTATGGTGACCAAAACAGACAAAAAGCTGGTCGGATTTTCTCCACAGGGCAGCTCTGTGGTTGTATGCATTCAGTGTGCTTGCACTGGACACACACGATTAAGCTTTTTCTGGTCATGCTCCTGAAGGGGAGGAGGACAGAAGGCTTGAAGCACGACCGGCCGTAGCATGTTAGAGGGTACTTTTGAAACATAACCCAATTTTGGGTATAAAAAGGCTTTGGCCAAACCAAAAAAAGTCCAAATAAAAAGGCGCCACAGAAAGGGCCTGTAGGTTACCCACTCTCCTCAGAGAAGCCAACAGAAATGCTGTTTTAACCGTCAAAAGATGGTCAGAAATTTCCTCAATGGGCTCAAAGGGTGGAGCACAAAGAGCCTCTAGAACTACGGCCAGGTCCCAAGGTGGGACACAAGATCGTGTCTGGGGCCTCAGCCTCAGTGCACCTTGGAGGAAACGAGAAACCCAAGGGTGTTTACTCACTGTATAGCCATCTAATGAAGCGTGGTAAGCAGATATAGCCACCACATAGACCTTCAGAGTGGAATGGGTTAAACCTGCAGAGAATCAAGCCTGCAGAAACTCCAGGACTGCATTAATGGTGCAGCTGACTGGGTCCAGCTGTTGTTCTCGGCACCATGAAGTGACCAGTTTCCACTTCAGAGTATAAAGTTTCCTCGTATAATAGGGAGCTCTGGAATGCAAAATGGTCTCAACAACCTCAGCTGAGAGACCAGAAGCTATGAGTTGCGCCCCCTCAGGGGTCATTCCCACAGCTTCCACAGCTCTGGGCGGGGGTGTAAAATGGCAACCGCTGCTTGAGAAAGGTCTCTCCTGATGGGAATTTCCCACAGAGAACCGACAAGTAGATCTACCAGATCCAAGAACCATGGTCAAGTCGGCCAGAACAGTGCTACTAAGAGCACAGATACCGTGTCCTGGCGTACTGTCTCCAGAACTTAGAGCGATCAGGGGAAAGCGTACAGACGAAGCCTTGGGCAGATCTGTACTATAGCGTCCAGTCCCAGAGGAGCTGGATGAGCTAGAGAGAACCAGAGGGGAAATTGCGCTGTCTAGCACATGCGGTCTCTTTAGTGGCGCGCAAAGAGAGGTCAGTAGTCGCCTGAGCTTGTTCACACCCTCAAATGTAAGGCTTTCGCCCTCAATGATGTCTTTAAGCAGGTCGGCCTGGTAAGCTTGTAAAATACCCATGGTATTAGGGGTACAACGGATCGCAGTTGATCCGTGATCCATGCGGATCACGACCCACGGTTCGGCACGCACGTGACCCGTGGATTAACCCTCTGGGGTCGACGGTCGCGCCGGCGCAACCAGCTCACTTTTTTTAAGATCAGTGAAAAAGACACTAAAAATGCTCTGTCGATTTTGGTCACACAGATAAGTGATACATAACATTCGGAACTGTGAAGTGTCTACTTTTATTGTTTTATACTCACGATAAAAACAAAATATTGTGCTTTTTACAAAATTAAAAAAAGTAACAGGATGCGCATTCTGCCTTCTCTCTCTCTCGGTGGAGTACATTCTAAAGCGCATTTAAAAATGAACTGTAACTTTGCTAATACTTTGTATTCTACTGTGCAAATACGTCACACAAACACATATATCTACAGAAAGCTTAGAATGTCTATTTAAAAATGGCGAAAACAAATATTCTCAGTTTATGTAATCCGTATGAAACCAAGGAAAAGTATAATCTTTACAGTCTCACTTCATTACTTGTAATTAGGGAGATCGCCACACCCCCCGCGCGATTCACATGGTAATAAGTTTCGGTTTTGCACACGCCCCCGTTCTTGTATATGCGCAAGTTAGAGATTATTGCAAAAATATTAAATGTTTTGTAAATGTGTACGTTATGTATTTCGCTCAGTTTTGGGTTTTAATACATGTGAAGTATTATGTACAACATCTTGTAAGCGAGTAGGTTACGCATAGGTGGGTGCGTGGGCTTATACAAAACATCCAGCTTCTGTAATACTCTCGTCTCTCTTCCTATGTATGAACACAATTGCTTTTCTTGTATCTGGTACGTTATGTAGAATGGTTATATATTTCATATGCAGTATCTTCACATATGTAGCACTGTGGTCCTGCAAAGCACTTTCACACTTTCACATAGAGGAATTACAATAAAACAGAAATCTGAGCATTCTCACATTCTTTCTTTAGCCTGCCTCACAGCACTCACATCTTGATGGGGGAAAATTAGCCATGATGGGGGAATATTAGCTATTGGGGGAGTGTCTTTTGTCTCCCCTGGTGTGAATTAAATAAATATTCATAAAGATTAACACTCCCATGCATAAAGCAATGTTGGCACAAAAACTGACTTCCATAAAACATTATGTTGTTGCTTGTAAATGAGCAGTCAGAAAGATCAATTGTGTCTCACATCATTTTGAAGTAAATATTCTAGCCTACAAGACTAATTACTCAAAAGAATTTGTCAGGACTATTCAGTATGTGTTTTATGGCCTTATTTTAGCTGCACATTTTTTCCCAAAACCTACTAACCACGCATGTTTTTTTTTCTAAATAATGCAAACATGTACATCCATCTTGCTCACATATTATTGTAGCAAAGTTTGTGATGAACACAAATGTCAGGGCATGTCAAAACATCTCAAGGTCTACTCTCTCCCCAGAGAATGTAGATATCCTCATCTTTTTGAAAAAAAAATTGTCATTATAAGGTTTGGTCTGTTTTCATGTCTCAGGTTGTTTTTCACATGTTGCAACTGAGTATTTTATTTTATTTAAAATTTTTATTTATTCAGCTGGTTATTTCTTGATTTTATTTTTGTTAAATCATAGGTTCTATAGGTTATTTTTGTTAAAACCAAAAGTTCCTTGCTGTACTGTTCTTGTAATAAATGGAAAGCAAATTACATTTGTCTCCTCCCCTTTTTTGCTGATCCGAAAAATGGTCAGATCCGTGACTCAAAAACCGTAATGTGATCCGAACTATGAGTTTTGTGATCCTTTGCACCACTACATGGTATGCAAACAAGCACCGGCCTGACCTGCTGCCATGTACCCCCTGGGGTGGAGCCTTCAAGGATGATGCCTGCACAGGGGAGAGGTAGCAAGCTAGCGCCTGCTCAACCCGGGGCATCACCCTATAGCCATGCTCATTCAGCTCCGCCACATTACCATAAATATTGGCAGCAGGGCTAAAGATGCGTGATGAGTATGGCTTTCCCCATGATTTAGACACCTCAATACGAAGATCTGGGAAAAATGGAAGGCTCCTACGTGGAGGTGCAGACTGCCCACGCAAAAAACGTTCATCCAATAACCTCTTTTGTGGTGCAGTCTGCTGCTCAGCTGGCCAAGAGATGTTCAGCTTGGCTACAGCGCGAATAACTACCTCCAATAGCTCCTCAAAATGGGGGACAACAGTAACTTCCTCAACACTCTCCACATGCTCGGTGGAGAAGAGGTGGAGGGATGAGCCCTCCCCCTGGGGGGAAGTAACCGCAGAGCAGGTTTCCGAACACAGTGGAAGGGCAGAGGATCTAGTGGGTGAAGACGAGATAAGGCAGAGCCTGTTTCAATTCCCTCCATTAGAACCAACTGTGAACCCCACGAATGCATCCTGCGCTCTGCCTCAGCAGCCATATACAAGTACATAGTGAAACGAAACAATGTTTCTCCAGGACCAATGTGTTACAGTACAAAACAGAAACACAAAAGTAGAATGTCAACACAAGACTAGAATGTGTGTGAGGTCATTCACAATACTGGTAGCTTTGCGGATGCAGTGTGAAGTGTAAATGTCTGTGATAGAGGGAGGAGAAACCCCAATGATCTTTTCAGCTGTTCTCACTATCTGCTGCAGGGTCTTGCGGTCCAAGACGGTGCAATTCCCAAACAAGGCAGTGATGCAGCTGCTCAGGATGCTTTCAATTGTCCCTCTGTAGAACACGGTGAGGATGGGGGGTGGGAGATGTGCTTTTCTCAGCCTTCTCAAAAAGTTGAGTGACCAGGTGAAGTTCTCTGTCAGGTGAACGCCAAGAAACTTGGTGCTTTTAATGATCTCCACAGGGGAGCTGCCGATGTTCAATGGGGAGAGGTCTCTCTGTGCTCTTCTGAAGTCAGCAACCATCTCTTTAGTTTTGTCTACGTTCAAAGACAGGTTGTTGGCTCTACATCAGTCCGTTAGCTGTTTCACCTCCTCTCTGTATGCTGACTCATCATTCTTGCTGATGAGACCGACCACGGTCATGTCATCGGCGAACTTGATAATGTGGTTCGAGCTGTGCATTGCTACACAGTCATGAGTCAGCAGAGTGAACAGCAATGGACTGAGCACACAGCTCTGAGGGGCCCCAGTGCTCGGTGTGGTGGTGCTGTTCCCGATCCGGACTGACTGAGGTCTCCCAGTCAGGAAGTCCAGGATCCAGTTGCAGAGGGAGGTGTTCAGGCCCAGCAGGTTCAGCTTTTCAGGCGTAAGTGCAACGGGATGGTAGTCATTTAGGCAGGACACTGGAGACTTCTTTGGCACAAGGACGATGGTGGTGGCCTTGAAGCACGTTAAAACTACGGTGCTGCTCAGAGAGATGTTGAAGATGTCTGTGAAGACATCAGCCAGTTGGTCCGTACACCCTGCCAGGAATGTTGTCTGGTCCAGCAGCCTTCCGCGGGTTTACTTTTGTAGAGTCTTCCTTACATCAGCCGTGGTTTAAAAACAGCACCTGGTCATTGGGGGGAGGGGTGGTCTTTCTTGCTGTTACACCGTTTTGTGCCTCAAACCAAGCGTAGAAGTCGTTCAACGCATCTGAAAGGGAGGCATCACCGTCACAGGCAGGTGGTGTTGGCCTGTGGTTGGTGATGGTCTGGATGCCCTGCCACATGCGGCGCTTGTCTCTGCTGGTCGTAAAGTGGCTGTGGATTCTTTGAGCATGTGCGCGCTTTGCCTTTCTGATGGCCTGGGACAGTTTGGCCCTCACTGTTCTTAGGGCCGCTTTGTCACCTGCCCTGAAGGCGGAGTCTCGGGTGCTCAGTAGCGCATGCACCTTTTCAGTCATCCACGGCTTCTGGTTGGAGCGTGTTGATGGTCTTGGAGGTGGTGACGTGATCAATGCACTTGCTGATATAGCTGGTCATTGATGTTACATATTTGTGCGTATCCCCACCCATTATATAGCACGGACAGGCAGGAACACACGCTCTAAAGCACTGCTGTTCAATCCCCCTAGTCTTCTCTTTCACCTTAGGCATATTTATTTAAATACCCTAATCTAAGAGACAGACAACAATAAATGGACAAACAATTTTACACAGAGCGCTTCGCTGAATGACTGAAGCTGCCGGCCTGCGCAAACGCATGTGCTTTTAAAGCTTCCTGGTCGTGACGTCACCCCGCCTGTGACATATCACCCTACTATTGGATGATTTTACATGTGATTTACAGCCTATAAATTCTAGAGGCGTTCCCAAAGCATTTCAATGCAGCTCGAATTCCTGAAAGGGAAACAGCCATTCCCTAACAACCACTCTATCTCTCTTCGCTTGTCACTCTCATGTCATCAAAACCACATTTATCTGGTTTGGAGGTGTGAATACACTAAATGTGGTCAAACTTTCTCTATCACCACAAATGTGCTGTAAATCAAATTAAGGATTCTGTTTGAGACAGTAAATCAATGTGCACAAAATTTTTCATGCACATATACTGTATGTCTCTCAAACACTTTAGCTTCTACTGCCTGATAACAACCTTTCTAATGTGTTTGAATGGTTAAGTGGTTGTCCTACATCAGATGCCTAGGTATGCCTAGGTATGGAGTAGGTATGGATCTACTTTTCCTGTGTGTCTGTCTTGAAAAACCAAATTGAGTTTTAATTGTGTCTATTAAAATTCAAGCCTTATTCAAGTCTGCATTTTTTTCTGATTGCACTGTCTTTAAAGGCAAATCTCCTACCACAAGAAAGCAATGGTCAGCTCATATGTTGAAAAGGTTTCTTAGCAACAAAAGGATGTTGGCTCATGGGGGACACAATTGAAGGCCCAGAACTGTGCTTGATAAGATACAGAAGGTGGATGTAATCCATTTCAAAGAGATCTGCATTCACAGCTTTGCCAAAGTAGATGGCACAATGTGAGAAGTTTACATCCCTGCCAATTGTTTACCCTAAAGCTGCTGTTTGAAGTCTGAGAGGAGAATCAGTGGAAAAATTT